>OVAN01000476.1:0-59142 GCA_900406275.1 Anastatica hierochuntica
TAAGCTAAAACACACTAAAATATGCATGAAATTGTATGTACATCAATCTTCAGGCTTGTGCTCTCTGTCTTTCAAGGTTTTCTCTGGTTACTTGTGGTGATTTGGAACAAGTCTTATTGATGGTTAACAAGGAAAAGGGCGTGGTCCGCACAACCTCTGTGAAGCTCTCAGCGGCAGGGATAGCCAATAGGGTCTAGCAGTTCTCACTGACTTGAATTGGAAGGTTAATGAACCTGAATGAACAGAGAATGGACAACCTCCTTCTTAATTTATCGAAGATATGGAAGCTAGAAGGAAAGGTTGAAGGTGGCGGCCTCAGTAACGACAAGTTCCAATTTAATTTTCAATTGGAAAGGGACATCTTGGATGTTTTGAACTACGAACTGTACCACTTTGATGGGTGGATGGTCTCACTAGTGCGTTGGGAACCAGTGGTTCAGCCTTTGTACCCATCGACTATTGCTTTTTGGGTGAAAGTTGAAGATATTCCTCTTCATCTATGGGAGGAAGACACGGTTCGAGCAGTGGGTCAAGCCATTGGAGAGGTAAAGGATATAGATGCGGAGTCGGCTACTGCTTTTGTTACTGTGGACGGTTTTAAACTGCTTATTTTCTCCATGGTGGTGCCTTTCGATCATGGAGAAGAGATCAAATTCGGCCTGAAATATAAGAAGCTCGCTGGCTACTGCACACACTATCATCTACTAACTCATGATGCTGCTGCTTGTCCGGAGCTGATCACCAATTCTCGGAGACAGCAGGACAGAGCTCCGCCTGAGGCTACAGATGGTAGGCCAACTAGAGATGGTATGGTTGCAGAAGGCTCACGTCGGCTGATGGATCGACATCTGCTAATGTCAAGAGAGTTTCAAATTGGCCGGTACCCCTGTATACTTTGAATCTGAAGGCATATCGGAATAGCACTAATGTGGTTACGGTGGAGTTTCCGAATCAGGTTTCTAAGGAACTTGACAAAGGAAAAGCTATTGTGTTGGCTGAGGATAAGGATAGAGGTGATTAAGGCGTTTTAATGTTTGATAGCTTGGTTGACAAGGATGATCTTCTGATGGAAGACGGAGAGATGTTTGAGGAAGCTCTCGTAGAGCATGTTGTTGAGGTCATGGGCTTGGCCAGCTCCAAAGTTGAGCTCTCTGGTGAAGAAACATTGTTGGAGAAGGATCAAAAGGCTACGAATGTTGTGTTCATTCCAAAAGAACAAGATTCTGGAACGATTGGCATGAATGTGTTTGCGGGACCGTCAGACACTCGTATTGAAAGTAATTTATCTTCCTTTGTATTAGAAGAGATTGTTAAAGGTATGGGAGATATGGGAATTTATGGGATTGTTACAAGTTTAAATGATTTTAAGTTGGTTACAGGTGTAACAAGAGTCTGAGTAAACTTAAAGGAATGAATATGAGGAAAATGAACATGCTTTTATTGGTTTCGCCTAAAAAGCGGTTGAATTCAAGGGTTAAAAATTCAAAAGGTTCACAAGGTTCTAAATCAAAGGCTTCTCAATTTGCAGGAATGAAAACACAAGAAGGTCATACTAAGGGAGGTACAAGGAGTACGATGAGTCAAAAGATGAAAGGGATGGCGGCTCTCCCGAAACCACTAGCGCATCCATGAAGATCATGAGCTGGAACTATCAGGGTCTAGGGAGCGATCTGACAGCTGATACGTTGAGGGATTTATGGAATAAGTTTCGACCCGATATTATGTTCCTATCGGAGTAAAAAAATCTTCTTTTATTAAAAAAATTTCAATGGCAATTTGGTTTTAATAATTTGTATACGGTGGAACCGTTAGGTTTAAGTGGTGGTTTGGTCATTTTCTACAATAATGAAATAAAACTAGAGTTTCTCTATTCTAGCAATCGCATAATTGATGTTAATGCACTTAAATATGGTTTCAAAGTCTCAATTTCGTTTGTATACTGTGATCCAGTGGCTCCGAACCGATGTTTCATATGGGAAAAATTAATAGAAATAGGGACAAATAGATTCCATCCCTGGTTAGTTATAGGTGACCTAAATGAGTTAACCAGAAATCATGAGAAGAAAGGGGGGGGGGGGGGGGGGGGGNCAACATCTTTCGTTCCTTTCAACCAAATACTAAAGCACTGTGGAATGACGGAGTTTCCTTGTGCGGGTGATCAATTATCGTGTAAAAGAACGCGAAATAAAAAAAATGTCTGGTGCAAGTTGGATAGAGCAGTTTGTAATGAGGAATGGCATAATGTTTTTGTTCACTCCAAGGTAGAATATTTAGCACGGATTGGTTCTGACCATCGGCCGATATTGTTAAAATCAAATTACAAAACCGAGAAATATTATAAAAATTTCCGTTTCGATAAGAGATAGATAGGAAAGGAAGGTTTGGCTGAGGCCATAGATAGTGGCTAGCAGCGTACAAGGAATTTTAGGGTGCCTGACTTTGTGGATAAAATTTCTAATTGTAGAAATTTGATTTCATGGTGGCGGAAGAATAATATCCCACCGGGATATGAGAAGATTGATTCTCTGAAAATAAAATTGGAAGATGATCAAAATGATGATTTGGTACCTCAAAACACCATCATAGAGATTAAACGAAAGCTTCAAGAAGCCTATAAAGAAGAGGAAATATATTGGAAACAAAAGAGTAGGAATTTATGGCTACAGGAGGGGGATAGAAATACAAAATTTTTCCACGCCTCAACTACGAAAAGACTGGAAAGAAACCATATATCAAGACTTTTAAACTCACAAGAATCCTGGGAGGAATCTCCTGAAGGAATGGAAGATATTGCGGTTGACTATTTTAATGAATTATTTAAATCTACTGGGACAAGTAGCTTGGCCCAGGTTCTCAAGAATGTCGACCCAATTATTATAGACAACATAAACCAAATATTAATTAGGGACATAACGGAAAAAGAAGTAAGGTCAGCGTTTTTTGCTATGCATCCTGAAAAAGCCCCTTGGTTAAACAGGATGACAACCTTATTTTTCCAACGTTATTGAGGGATTCTAAAGGACGATTTGGTTAAATTAGTCCAGGATTTTTTAGGACTGGCAGCTTTGATGCTCGACTGTAAGTGACAAATATTTATCTCATTCCGAAAATGGACCAACCAGAGAGAATGACGGAACTCAGACCAATTAGTCTATGTAATGTGGGTTACAAAATTATTTCGAAAGTCTTATGTCTAAGGCTAAAGAAGGTAGTTCCCTAGGTCATTTCGGAGACGCAATCGGCTTTTGTTTCAGGAAAATTGATTACGGATAATATCTTGATTGCCCAGAAAATGTTTCATGGCCTACGGACTAATCAAAAGCGTTGATACGAGTTTATGTCAATTAAGACATACATGAGTAACGTTTATCACCGTATTGAATGGTCTTTTTTAGAAGCAGTTATGTCCAAATTGGGCTTTGGAAATGTGTGGATTTCCTGGCTGATGTGGTGTGTTCAATCGGTATCATACAAGATTTTTTTTAATGGTAAATCGACGGGGAATATAATTCCCCAAAGAGGATTGCGACAAGGTGATCCCCTTTCACCATATCTTTTTATTCTTTGTACGGAGGTCCTGATTGAAAACATAAAACGGAAAGAACATGACAATGCGATAACGGGTATCAAGATAGCACAACATAGCTTGATAATATCCAATCAACTTTTTGTTGATGATAACCTATTTTTTGCAAGACAGAGGCTTCGCAGTATCAAGCTATCCTAGATGTCTTAGGGGATTATGGGGCTGCTTCAGGACAAATGATAAATTTTGATAAGTCATCGGTTATGTTTGGGAACAATGTTCCCGAAACTTCTAAGGTGACAATAAAGAGTCTCTTAGGCATAACAAAAGAAGGTGGTATGGATACCTATCTTGGGATTCCTGAAAGTTTGGGAGGTTCCAAGAGTCAAATATTTAACTATGTTAGGGAACGACTAGGTGGTCGGGTTAATGGATGGTCCTCAAAATTCCTACCAAAAGGGGATAAAGATATTCTGATTAAGTCAGTTGCTCTCGCGTTGTCCACTTATGTCATGTCATGCTTCAAGCTTCCCCAAGAGTTAACAACAAAGTTAACCAGCGCGATTTCTAAATTCTGGTGGAGCTCCAATGGATGTAATCGCGGTCTCCATTGGGTTGCATGGGATAAATTATGTATCACGAAAGAGAAAGGGGCTTAGCTTTAAGTCTCTAGAGGATTTCAATACGAACTTATTAGTTATACAATTATGGAGGCTAATTCAGTATCTCGGATCCGTGGTTGTTCAGGTTTTGCATGGTCGATATTTTAGGAATGTTCATCCTTTAAATGCGGAAAATCCGAACTCGCCTTCTTTTGGTTGGAAGAGTATTTACTCGACACAAGAGTTGCTTAGGAAAGGAGTAAGGATACACATTGGTTCTGGAATTAACACTTAAATCTGGCAGGACCCTTGGGTTTTGGATGTTAATCCGCGTCCAACAAGAGATCGGGGAAGTCTTTTGCACCTTAGGCTACAAGTCTACCATTTGATAGACCCTACAACGAGGGATTGGCACCTGCCTTTATTCTAGGAGTTTTTTAATCCAGGAGACATTGAACTGATTCGCGGCATTCATCCAAACATTACTATTACTTACGATGGTTTAGTTTGACATTATACGAGGTCGGGACAATATACGATCAAGTCAGGTTATCGACTACTGAATTAACTAGAGGTAACACGAATTAACAATAATGGTTAGGGACTGGGTCTGGAAGCTTTAAAATCATATACATGGAAAATACAATGTCCTCTGAAGATAAAACATCTTCTTTGGCAAATTATCACAAGGAGTTTAGCGGTGACCACATAACTAGTTCATAGAGGTATATATTATGATACAATATGTAAACGATGTGGCCCTGATGAGAAAACGATTAATCATGTCTTCTTTGAATGCCCCTCGATCATGAAAGCCTGGGATTCTTTCAACAATCCGGACAGGATGCATGCTTTCCCATCAAACTCAGTTTTTTCAAATATGGATTACCTTTTTTGGCGAACTCCTTTGATGAATTGTGATAGGGAACACTATGAACTTTTCCCATGGATTCTATGGCTAATATGGAAAGCACGTAACAAGCAAATTTTTCAAGGGGTACAATTGGACGTAGATGATATTCTCTAAAATGCAGAGATAGATTCAATAGCTTGGCATGACGCGCAAGTTGCCTTTTCTATTGAATAGGAATAGTCATCTATGGAACCTACTGGTACATATGGTTTAATTTTCCGGGTATATGGGTCCTGGAAACAATCTGATCCTACTTCTGGACTTGGATGGAGCTGTATGGATGCAGATGGTAATGTAATATTGGTGGGAGCGAAATGCCAACGCCGAAGTATGTCACCTCTTCATTCGGAGTTGGAAACTCTGCTATGGGCAATGTCTGAATTACAAAACCGTCGAATGCACTGTCAGCTCTTCCAGACAGACAGTGCGGAACTTACAAATATTTGTCAACATCCGGAAGACTGGCCAGCCCTTCAAACACAAATTCAGGAATTTTAGCTGCTCCAGGATTTCTTCCCAGGCTTCTCGTTGACATATATTCTACAAACGGCGAACATAGTAGCAGATAGTCTGGCGCGAGGATCACGTACTTTCTTTCATGATTTTGCTTTTGTAGATTCCTCTTCTCCGAGTTGGCTTCCCAACTTCTGAAACAACTTCTGATAAATTTGTGGTTGACAAAAAAATATTTAGAGGTTCAGTTTCGGTTTTTCTGTTATTACTAGATGGTTGGTCCGCACCCGGTGCGGACATGAAAAATTTTTAATGGAGTATCCATGTCAGTGTAAAAAAAATTGCGCGGGTTTTGTTTCGATACTCATACTGAACAGGTTTTTCGACTATAGAAATTTATTATCTATTTAGAAATTAATGTCGGTTCTCGTTCAGATACGGTATCTACTTTACAATTTAGTTTTTCGTTTTTGGTTATTTTGTTCATCCCTAATCTCTTCTATACCATAAATACGATTTTTTAAACCATAAATTTATGTAAATTATTTTTACTTACCTTAATTTTTTCTGGTTATATAAGAATTGGTATACATTTTATAACACCACAACGTAATTAGTATCACTTTCACTACAACATTCAAAATCTGAATATTTAATCTTTGTCACACATCTTTTTTCAAACATCTTAGACCCAAAAAAGCTTTCATAATTGTTTAAGAATAATCATTATAGTCAACAATTTATTTTTTCAATTAGAAAATGACTTAAGAACACCATATAGAAAAAAGTAATATTTTAGACAATATACTCAAATAATAATTGATTACATCTTCGCTCGAATCTTGTTACCATAATATGGTGAAACTTTGTCATTTTCCTCTGCTTTCCTCCTAGTTTCTCTCTCTGCTTTTTTCTTCTTTTCTTCTTGAGCTACTTCATCGCTTTCTCTTGCAAATATCAGCATCATCTTCATCAGATTTTGACATCAAATTCTGACTAACATCTAATATAGACACGTCTGTTTCCTTTAGCAATTCCTCGATTTCTCTTTATTAACCATGTGACTCAATATCCGAGTAGTTATTAGTCAAAATCTTTAGATAATAAAACTAGGTAAATTAAAACTAATATTATAATATACTATTTAGTCTAAAACGGTTCAATCAAAACAACAATAGAAAATATAGATTATGATATGTGTTAATATAATAAAATAGATTATCATATTCTGTTCTAACACATATATTTAAGATGATTAAATATAAATATGATTTAATATGTTTTCCTATTATGAATTTTGAGACACATTAATTTAGAGTAATAGAGAATGGGTAAAAAATATAATTTGTACAAGAGTTTTCGATAATTAAATGTATACAAGTAATAAACAATTCGTGTAATATATGAGTTTCCATATATGTCTCGAAATTAATCTAAAGTAATGTTTTCCTTTAGATATAATATTTTAAATTTTTTTTATATGGAAATTTAAATTAAAATTTATACCATTAAAAACCTATTAAGTTTATACATTAAATATATATAATATATTTTATCGTTTTAAATGAATACTTTTTTGTAACGTTATATTTTTTTATCGTAAATCATCTTTATTTTTTAAAAGATTATTTAAGATTATTTTGGATTTAAATAGTTTATAATAAGATTATACATTACATGTTATTATTTACTTTATTACAAGTTTTCCATCATCCATATTTACTAATTGTATATGGAAAGTTGTCTATAACAATTAATGTTAAAGTCTATACCACATGTATATGGAAAGTCAATCAATTTTTAATATATTGATTTTACCATAAGTAAAAAATATTTTTAATTTTCTTTTTTAAATTCTATGATTCTAATAAATGTATATAAAAAATATATGAAAACTATATAATACTATTATTTGATTGGTAATTTAAATAAAATTAAATTTTTTATAACTACATATGTAAATTGGAGTAAGGTAAAACTTAAGAATGTAAATATAATTGTTAATAAGTAAATTTCAAAAAAGCTAAAACCTAAAAGTGTAAATATAATGTTCTTAATACCTCGTCCGAAAAACTTAAGAAATTGTTTTAGCATCATCGGTTAAAATAGCTTCTAGTGATTGGTCATCACGATCATTTAGACGTCAAACGTGAAGTACTTTGACGTAAATAATCCAATCACATCCAGAAAGGTAGAGATCAAAAACATCATGAACTATCGTACTAATAAATTTATCTCTGTGATTTTTGCTGATAGTAAACTGGAACCAATTACAAATGTTGTATATATATGACTTTCAAAGTCATTAAAAATTATAATCTAAATTAATTGAATTTCCAAATAAATTTAATTTATCGAGCATTGTAATAAAATAGGAAATCCCCTATACATTAATTAAAAAGTAAGTTTGCCACATGTCATCACCATGATTGTTTTTAACAAAAAATTATGACATGATAACTTAAGGTAATTTTGATTGGTTTTAAAGTAATTTGTTTGCAACTAAAACTTTTTGACATGACAACATAAATTCTTTGAATAAAATTAGTTGTTGCTAAAAATATTTATTAGTTAGATCTCAAAATGTGTCATATACGTATTTAATAAAATTTTTTATAAAACTAGAACTAATAATATAATAAATAGTTGAATAAAATATAATTATTATCAAATAATTAAATAAAATATAATAAAATTAATTATGAAGTGAGTTTGTCACAAATCTCTAACATGATGAGTTTCAACAAAAAAATTTCATAACACTTTTATGAAATTTGATTGGTTATAATCATAATTATATTTTTTTTAATCTTTCATTTAATAATCCCCTAGATATAATTGTGACTTAACTTGACACAGGTCTTTATAAAATTAATTTTCAACCAATAAAAATTATAGAGAATAATGATGTATACCACGAAATCACGTCAGCAAATTTAATTTACACATTAATTGAGGATTTAGTTCACCTTATGTCATCATGATAAAAACTTTTAATCTAAAAAATTGTGACATAATTTCTATTTGATGCATATTATACGCCACATATAATTTCAAGTTTTTTCTCAAATTATATTTAAATGATTCATAAAGATATTTTTGTACTAAATTATATTATAAAAATATTTAGTTTGAAGGATCCAAATTTTCTTTATAATTTACAAAACATTTCAAGTTTTAAAATACACTTTATAATGAATCTGTATATTTCAACATTCATCTATACTCATTACCAATAAATTTCTACAATGAAAACTATAGAGAATAATGATGTATATCAAGAAAACACGTTAGTAAATTTTTTTTAAGTCATAATATTAATTATATCCTTATTAAAACGAAATCATTACTTATACTAAATCAAATAAATTACTAACATTTTAACGATAATTTATCCGCACATGGCACGGAGAATCATCTAGTTTGTTATATTTCGCCTTATTCTAAATATTTTTGTACATTGTTATTAAAATTTAGAACATATAAGGAAACAATTCATTACAGGAAAAATTTGATTACGGACACAATTCATTTAAGGAAACAACATTCTTAAAGAAAACTTAGTACAATATGTAAATGTCAATACTTGTAAAATTCATTATAGGAAACAATTACATATAGAAAATTTCCATGTAATTCTTTCCACATTGTTTTGCTTGTGGAACTTAATAACGAGAATTCAAATTTCATGCAAGTTGGATTTACTCTGGTTTGGAGATTAGTTCGAGATTGTTAAATTGGTCCTTTCCTTTCAAATAAGCTAAGCAAGAATTTCATTAAATTTGCATGAAAATTGAGTCGTTGCATGTACTCCTGTTTTTTTTTGTTTTTTTTAACTTTAAACAAAAATATTTCATGTGTTGTTGTTTTTTATTTTAGTAAATAAATCTAAACAAATGAAACAAAATGCATCCAAATATATAAACTCGTTTAATTTAATAAAATCTAAATTTCACACTGTGATATGTCATATTCTTCAAAATGTAATTTTTATTTAAGAAAATATGTACATCTAATATATACATAAATCCTAAGTAATTAATAAGAAACATGAAAATAATAATAATATGTTTCGAATATATATATATATATATCGAATAATATATGTTTGGTAATTAGTTCACATATTTAATAGGAGAAGACTGTGTGGTCATTGATTTAATTTAGTTCATGGTTTGCTCTATTTTCAAGACGAATAAAATAAAGATATATTAAACAAAATTAGTAATGCTTCAACCAATCAAATTATAACATTAATTCTCAAACCTTTCATGATACATAAACAAATCCCCTATACATTAATTAGGAAGTTAGTTTAATACATGTCATCACAAAAATCATTTTCAACATCAAAATTATGACATAGCAATTTACATAGTTTTGATTGGTTTTGTACTAATTCGTTATTTAAATTATTTTAATGCTAATCCTTTATATAGAAATCAATACACTAAATAATTTTTGGTATTTATAAAATTATAATTCATGAATTTTAATATTTTAAGAGAAATTTCTTAAAATACCGCATAGTAAGTTTTTATTCAACAAAAACCATAATATGATTTTTTCCCCTTAAATACACTAACCTACATTTTTTAAATACCACAAAAGGTACAAAAATTTTTGAAGGTTAAATTTTTGAGTTTTGGATTTGTTATTTTGATGGTTTAAAACCAGAGTCACACTAAAATAACTGAATATATCGTTCAAATATAATTCACTTATATATAAGTAAGACATTGCTAAAAGCCAATATAAACATTATTCAAATAGCTGAATATTTTGATTGATTTTTTTTTAATTCATTATTTAAATTACTTTTATGTTAATCAGTTTATATAGAATCAAGACACTAATTAATTTTTGGTATCTGTAAAATTACAATTCATGATTTTTGTATTTCTTAAAATACTATGTAGTAAGTTTTTATTCAACAAAAACCATTATATGATTTTTTCCCCGAAATACACTAACTTACTTTTTTTGAAATACCACAAACAGTACAAATGAATTTTGAAGGTTAAAGTTTTGAGTTTTGTGTTTGTTAAGTTGATGGTTTAAAACAAGAGTCACACTAAAATAACTGAATATATCATTCAAATATAATTCACTTATATATAAGTAAGACATTGCTAAAAGCCAATATAAACATTATTCAAATAGCTGAATATTTTGATTGATTTTGTTTTAATTCATTATTTAAATTACTTTTATGTTAATCAGTTTATATAGAATCAATACACTTATTAATTTTTGGTATATGTAAAAGTACAATTCATGATTTTGGTATTTCTTAAAATACTACATAGTAAGTTTTTATTCAACAAAAACCATTATATGATTTCCCCCCCTAAATACACTAATTACTTTTTTAAATACCACAAACAGTACAACTGAATTTTGAAGGTTAAAACTTTGAGTTTTGGGTTTGTTACTTTGATGGTTTAAAACGAGAGTCACACTAAAATAATTGAATATATCGTTCAAATATAATTCACTTATATATAAGTAAGACATTGCTAAAAGCCAATATAAACATTATTCAAATAGCTGAATATTTTGATTGATTTTATTTTAATTCATTATTTAAATTACTTTTATGTTAATCAATTTATATAGAATCAATATACTAATTAATTTTTGGTATAAGTAAAAGTACAATTTATGATTTTGGTATTTCTTAAATTACTACGAAGTAAGTTTTTATTCAACAAAAACCATTATATGATTTTCCCCCTAAATACACTAACTTACTTTTTTAAATACCACAAACAGTACAAATGAATTTTGAAAGTTAAATTTTTGAGTTTTGGGTTTGTTACTTTGATGGTTTAAAACCAGAGTCACACTAAAATAACTGAATATATCGTTCAAATATAATTCACTTATAAAAGTCAATACAAACATTACTCAAATAGTTGAATATTTTGATTGTTTTAATTAATTATTTAAATTACTTTTATGTTAATTCGTTTATATAGAATCAATACACTAATTAATTTTTGGTATCTGTAAAAGTATAATTCATGATTTTTTTTTATTTCTTAAAATACTACGTTGTAAGTTTTTATTCAAGAAAATCATCATATGAATTTCGTTTTTCTAAATACACTAACTAATTTTTGTTTAAATACCACAAACATTGCAAATAAATTTTGAAGGTTAAATTTTTGAGTTTTGAGTTTATTATTTTGATGGTTTAAAATCAGAGTCTCACTAAAATAGCTAAACATATTGTTCAAATATACTTCACTTGTATGTTGACAAAAAAACTTCACTTATATAAAAGTAATGCGTTGCTAAAAGTCAATATAAATATTATTAAACAAATGTTGATACAAGATATGTCCATGATAATCTTCGTACTTAAATTTCAACCAAAATAAGTAGCAATTTCTATGAAAGTATTACTAAAATCATTTGTTTATCTCAAAAACAATAACTTCAAAGATATAAATGATCATATATAATAATTTAGATATTTTTGACTCGCGTATTAGGCGAGCATATCACCTAGTTTCATTAAGGTGGACAGTCGATTCGATTTCGGTTCCAAAATCTTTCCGTTCGTTTTCTCGAGTCCAGGCAATATGCCCGGCCCTGCGCTACCCTCACAGGTCGTGATAATTAAGATCAGGTGACAAAGAGACAGTAGACCTATTATTCGGTGTGTGATATGCGGAAAATACATGCGGAGATGCAAGAGGAAGAATCTCAGATTTTAGCTAAAATTTCTAGACTTCTAGAAACATCTATTTGGGCTGACATTGATTTTTCTCAGAAACTTGTAAACCTTTGCATATTTGTTAATTTTGGGCTTCAATGAAAATTTTAGCCGACATAAAAAGAGTGGGATCGGTTTTGGACCGGTATAGTACACTCTGGTTTTGACAGCTTTATACGGTACCAAGATTAACAATCATTAAACAATGAGAGTATATTAAAATCAAAACTCTTATTTCTTTTGTCCTTCTCTTTATACTACTACGATTGGAGCGTGCCAAATTTAAAGGAGTAAAAAAACGCAAATTCGAGGCTGATATGTGCATCTTGAATTATTGATATTGAATCATTGACAAAGGGAGGGGAGCAAGGTATAGTGGTGTTTTTTAAAAAAATTTTGTAGTTGCTGATATAGTATTTTCAAAAAGAATATTACATAGTTTCCCCCAAATTATTTTAATTCATGTCCTGGAATCACTATTGTCTATTTATCACGTTTGCGTTGAAAATTGTTAGTGACGTTCAAGTTTTTTTGTAGTACCTATGCGTGTGATCGAAAATTAACTATGATGTAAATTATTTTACCAAAAAAGTATTGTATAATTAACATGGACCAAAACGAAATTATTTGAAAATCTAAAAAGTATAACTATTATTTAAATATAGCTTCATTGGAACCCCGCGATATATTTTTTTTTTTGTTAAAAATGATAAAATCCATGATAAATTATTAAACCAATCAATACTATAATAACATTCTCCAAGTGTTTTGACACATAAGCAATTTTGTGTCATGAAAAATTGACACATAATCAAAATATTAAAGTTGATGAACCAATCAAAACAAAACATTAATACACATCACTTTTTATTTCAAATTTCTACATAAATTTATATGTATATTAGGTCTTTTCGAATCTCTTTTTTATTTAACATGTCAAAATAAAATTAATAGAAAAATACGATTACGAGACCAAATAATTTTTTCAATATGAACTATATAGACATGTGTTCACATATATGCAAAGAAATGTATACACTAAGTTTTTTTGTAGTTTCTATTTTATAGTTATCATCCGATTTATTTTATTTTAGAAAAATCTTTGAACTCTTTTTTTTTTCTATTACATTCTTCAATTAAATCTTATATTATAAACAATTATAAATTATATTTTGAAATCTAGGGATCAAACTTCATTCAAAACTTAAAAATTACATTATTAAATCATACTAGACTAGAAAATATATTTGGTTAATGTTTATTGATCTTAAATAAAATGAGATAGAAGTTTAAAAAATTTACAATTTTAGCATCAGTCTCATAAATTATAAAAATAGTTACGTTGTTGACAATTTGTGATTTCTCTGGTTAATAAATTTTGTAAATAAATTTTTAACTGTGATGTTTGTTATTTTTATCCTATATTAGCACAAATTATAAAGATTTAATGTTCACAATATATTTAACCTTACAAAATTTTCCAACATTTATAAAGTACCTATGACATAAATTAAGTTATTTTAAAATTTTCCATGTTTTAGTGTTCACTGATAAAATTTTAGTTTATTGTTAATTGTATTTTTGATATATATGTTATTTAAGATGCATATATATTGAAAAATAACATGATTTTTTTTGTTTAGCACAAATTTATATATATTTATTCTAAGCTTTTAAACCCTTGTATTTGTTAATAAAAACAATCCCCAACATCGTACAGATATTTACCTAGTTAGTTTCCAAAAATCATTGAAATATTAGATTGTCACATCCACATTTCCTCTAAGTCACACTTCTTTTGTTTTATGTAAGTGATATTTTAGCCAAAATCTCTTGTTTCATTTTAAATGATGTTTACAATTTCCAATTCAAAATTACTTTCTATTTTATTTTTATGATCATTTATATTCGATATTTTTTAAAAATATTCTATATTTTTTAATTATTGTGCAAATTTTTTTGTGATAGATTTCGAAAATCATTTTACAGAAACAAAAATGTCAAGTGTTTAGTATTCATTTCTTGTTCTTTTTAAGTTGGATCCTTCTTCTGGATTTATGGAAAGTAAATAATTTTTTTTAGGAAAATATATGGTATGAGGGAGGATGGTAGGGAACGGTCAAAGGAGAAGGACAATGATTTGGCCCTCTTTCGCTCGCTACTTCAGTACCTTTTTTTTTTTAATCTCACTCTCCTTTTATTTTCCAAATCTCAACTCTAAAATCGTTCATTTGTTTTGCTATTCATAGCAAAAGCACAATCCACATCTATGCTTAGACAGAAAACTTATAGCTACAATTTAAAGTTCTATACAATTAAGTAACTACTAAAGAAAATAATTAGAGCAGGTTTAACGCCGGTTCTTAACACCGGCTCTTAGCAATTTTAGTATTAAAATAAAATCAAAAAAAATAAAAGCAGTTAAGAACCGGTCCTTAAAATCTTTGCGTAAGGACCAGTTCTTAACCGGGATTCTCATTTTTTTTTTGGTCAGAACAACTTCATTTTCATATCAGTTTTGGATCCGTTTTTTCGGTTTTTTTTTGTTTTCCGGTATTTGGATCCGTAACATATTCATTTACGATTTTTGAAGTTTCGGATCCGTTTCAGATCTGTTTAAAATATCTCGATCCGAACCCAAAATACACGAAAATATTCGTTTTGGTTCCGTTTTTTTTTGTTTTTCAGTTTTTAGATATGATACGGATCTATTTACGTTTTTTGGAGTTTCGGATCCGTTTTTTTTGTTTTTCAGTTTTTAGATATGATACGGATCTGTTTACGTTTCTTGGAGTTTCGGATCCATTTCGGATCTGTTTAGAATATCCCGATCCGAACCCAAAATACCCGAAATTATTCGTTTCAGATCCGTTTTTTTTTGTTTTTTAGTTTTTAGATATGATACGGATCTTTTTTACGTTTTTTGGAGTTTCGGATTTGTTTAAGTAAAAAAAAAAATTTATTTAAGAATCTCATTTGGGGTTTTTGCAATAATTGACCAAAATTGCTAAGAACCCAATAGGGTTCTTATTCTAAGAAAATAATAAAAAATGGCTAAGAACCTCTTTGGGGTTCTTAGCATTGTACATGGTCTTAGTTCCCAAGCTCCTTAGTTCGGTTAAATACCATTGAGTTATATCAGATAGGGATGGGCACAGATCGGGTACTTTTGATTTTTGTTGTACCCGCTACCCGATCCGACTCTTACGGATAATAGCTTTTTAGTACCCGTATCCGACTCGCAAAAAACGGATACACAGAAAAATGGATACCCACTAAAAATATGAATTACCGACTTGTTACCCGAACCGACTTGTTACCCCGGAAAAATGTATCCGAAAGAACGAAAACTCTTTTAAAATTCAAATATTTATATTTTGTTTCATATTTTAACATTTAAATACTTATATAATCATATTTTTTCACATATATTCAACCAAGTACAAAATTATCCTAACACAAAATTAAAATTTTTCTAAATTACAAAATAATATTTAAATATTACATATATTAAAAATATAATTTAAATCTTATATATAATAAATATTATTGTTTCTCCTAAAGTAATAGTTTATATATGATTATACATAATTATTATGGTAGACAACTATATAATATACAAATAATTAAAAACGGATATTAATGGGTAGGATACGAAAACGGATAGTTAAAAAATAAATGATATTCGATATCCAACTTTTACCCGCGGATAATAGAAATATAATACCCTTTACCCAATCCAAAAAGTCGTGGATACTCTTTTTCGAGTCGAATATGAGAAAGGTGACGGATAAAAAACGGATAACGGATATTAATGCTCAGCCCTAATATCACCTACTGTAAAAGAAAAGTTGACACCTTACTGTTGTTGTTCTATTTGGTTCAATTACAACCTATATTTTGTCATTTATTTATTGATTATATTTGAGCAATTAAGATCGAGGCTACCAACCTATGTATTGTCATATCAAAAAGGATCATGTCATTCCACAAATATATTTCTTAAAAGAATTAATACACTCCGTTTGTTTTCTACTTGATTGTGATATAGTTAATTTTAATGCAAGGATTTGTGATCCATACACTTTTAAGACTGAATATTATGAATTTATATAATATTAAATATAATTATCATATGTATTTCAATACAAAAAAGAATCACGTAATATTTGCAAATAATTTATAAAATATTAAATATGATGATTCTTCTATATATTTTTATAAAAATAAGAATCACACAATATTTGCTAAATAATTTACAAAATATTAAATATGATGATTATTTATATGTATTTTTGTACAAATAAGAATCACACATATTTGCAAAACAATTTATAGAATGATAAACATGATAATTATTAGATGTATTTTTTAAATATATTTATGAAAAGAAACATATCCATATGTCAAAACTTGAAACTAAAACTATCTCTTAATCAAATTTTATATCGGATTTACACTTGCCATTTAGTAATAACACTTTTATACACATTTACCCACATCCTCCCTGATAAAATGTTAGTATGGACTAAGAAAAGATTTAACGTCCTTCGAAAATAGATCACTTAGAGCATTATTAACCCGGTTGCTTAACCGGGTTGTTTAGTTTTTTTTTAATTAAAATATGTTTGGGTTCCACTGTGTGGGTAAGAAACGGTGGCTTCTCGAGCCAAAATAAGAAACGGTTTCGTTGGTTTCTTGCACAGTTTCGCGGACTCCACTGATACGTGTCGGCCCACGATTGATTCTTTTTTAATTTTTTTTAAATTAAGAAAAAAAAAATTAAGCAACCCATATGGGTTGTTAGGATAATGATGCTCTTAGCTTAATTTGCAACAATTCAGCAAAACAAATTGTTTTTCGTCAATTAAATCAAGACCATTATAATCAAGAAGACAAAACAAGATCAGTAGGAGGTCCTAAGAGGCCAAAAAGACTGACAAGTGTTTTGAATAATGAGAGTGATCTTTTGGAGCAGTGAGTCAGATCCATCAAACGGAGAAGACTATTCTCTCTCTCCTCTCAATCTCAATCTCAATCTAAAAGAAGGTCCCATCTGGGATTGCCAGATTCCGCAGGGAGTAAATTGGCCAGCTAGTTTTTCTTTCTATGGCCTCTCTGCACCACCACCTAATCATTTTCAACCCTTTGTTTTCTTCCTTATAGTATTATTTGTCCTTAATCATTACTCTAACAAAAGGAAGAAAATTTATTTCTTACCAATTGGATATCCTTGATTTTTGGTATCCGATATCCGATCCGACTCTTATGGGTAATAAATTTTTAGTATCTATATCTGATCTGAAAGAATATGTATCCAGAAAAACGGATACCCATTAAAAAAATGAATATTCACGGATTACTGGCCTGACTTATTACCCGAAAAAACATATATATGAAAAAACAGAAACCCTTTAAAATTCAAATAGTTATATTTTATTTCGTATTTTAAAATTTAACTATTTATATAGTCATTTTTTCTAATTATTCTGCCAAGTATTAAAATATCCAAACAAAAATTAAAATATTCTAAGTTACAAAGTTATATTTAAATATTATATATATTAAAAACATAATTTAAATCTTATATATATAAAATATTATGTTTTATTCTAAGATAATATTATATATATGATTATAAATTATTATGGTAGATAATTATATAATATACTAATATACAAATAGTGAAGAACATTTATTTACAAGTCGGATACAAGCACATATAATTAAAAAAATAAATGATACCTGATACCTAACTCTTATCCGTAGGTAATAAAATATAGTACATTTTATTCTGAAAGCTGTGCGTACCCTTTTTTCGAGTCGAGTACAAGACGGATCGCAAATCAGAGACGGGTACGTTCATTAGCGACCAACTCTACTTACAGTATGAATAGTTTTTTCGGGGTTACTTATAACAACGTTGTCTTTTTTTAAGAAATTTCTTATGAAAATATGAATAATTCGTCACTATTAAAAAAATTAAAACATTAGTTAACAATAACCTGTGAATCATCGCATGGTAATATATAAATTCAACTTTAGAGATTATTGTACGTATTTTAACCAAAAAAGAATTTAATATGTATATATAACATATTAGTCTC
This sequence comes from Anastatica hierochuntica, assembly GCA_900406275.1. NCBI lineage: Eukaryota > Viridiplantae > Streptophyta > Magnoliopsida > Brassicales > Brassicaceae > Anastatica > Anastatica hierochuntica. Next base: position 18,326 of record OVAN01000476.1, read on the forward strand.
ATTCCATATTTCGTATCATATATACGTATGAATTTTTTTTTTAGAGGAGAGCTCGTATGTTTAAAACTAGTAGATAACCACATAATAAAAAACTCATCGATTTGAAAGTGACTTTGTGTTACGATTTGTTGAGTACTCTGCATGAATCTTGATCTATGAGTTGTGGCATGGTATCACATAAAGCAAAATTTAGAAGTGTTTTTGAAATAAAAAAATATAGGATAACAGAAACAAAACGCCAACAAATTAACCTTTTTCTTTCGACCGCTTAGGTCGAAACCCTTTTCGCAGCCGCCGTCGCTTTTTCTGGCGGCGGCAACCACCCGCTTCCTCTGATGGCAAAGAAAAAATTGTCCTCTCTTAAGCACCACCCTCCTCCTCCACCTCCCTCAGACCCTCCCAAGATTCCTCCGCCAGATCCGCCCCTGTCTCACTCAGATCAACTTATTCCCCCCCCTCAGATCAGGCCCTGCGACGAGAGGTAGAGAAGCCCTCCTCCTCCTCTGTTCAAATCAACCTCAACGAAAACCTTCTTAGACGGACCAAATCAAGTTGTGTCCTGATGAAAGCCTGCTAAAGTCGGAAGCTACTGGGGCCCCTTCTAGAACTAAACAAGAGAGCCAGACAAAGCCTTTGTGGAAGGATCTGTTTGTCGGGTCCTCTCGTCCCCTGAAAAAGAGAGAAGAAGGCTTCAAGCTTGACTCTGGAGAAATGTACGTTCGCATTCCGAATGAGGTGATAGAAAGAAGTAAGGACAGATGGGAACCGTGTATTATAGGAAAATTTGCTAGAAACTGTCCTCCAAAAGGAGCCCTCCATGCCATCCTCAACGGCATATGGAGCTATAAACTAAGAGATATCACGCTGTCAAAACTGGGACCGAGAACTGCTCTAATTCGGATCCCCTCTCAGAAGACTCGTAAACGAGTGCTTGCAAAGAAAGTATGGCATATAGAAGGCCAAACAATGTTTGTGGCAGATTGGACATCTGGTTTGACTCCGGTGATGCCTGAACTGACAAAGGTTCCGGTATGGTTAGAACTAAGAGGAGTCCCACCATAATTTTTCGTTGATGAAGCGCTGGAGAGAGTTGTTAGCCTCATTGGCCACCCGGTAACCTTGCACCCAGCTACTGCAAATTTGACTAACCTGGAGATAGCTAAAGTGTTTACCATTGTCAACCCGCTTGTGCCTATTCCAAAGGCTATTAGTGTTCAATTCGACTCCAAAGAAATACACAGGGTCACAGTCACATGTCCATGGCTGCCATCGATATGTGAACATGGCAAAGAAGCTGGTCATTCTATGAAACAGTGTCCAACAACCCTTGTTAAGTGTCTGGATTGTCAGTCAACTGTACACGATGCAGAATCATGTCCACGATAGAAGAGAGTGGATGGTGAAAATGATAGAAAGAAGAAACAAAGAAGGAGGAGCCCTTCCCGTAGGAGCAAAGAAAAGAATAAACGGGTATGGAAGAAAAAAGGAAGTCATAAGAGTGTTTCACCAGCAAAGGATAATCCCTCGGGAAAGATGGTTATACAACTAGATGTGAAGGGGAAGTCTGTTCCCCAAACACAGGAAAGTGACAGTGAAGCGGATTCATTCGATGCTAACTCTTCTACATCCTCCTCTTCGGGCCATGAGCCCTTAGAGAAACACTCTTCAGACTGTCCAATTGAAGAGGATGATAACCCTACGAATAACTCTCCTTTTTTCAAAGTGGTCTCAAAAAGGCAGAAGCGACAAGAGAAGCTGCATTGAGAGAAGCCTCGAAACAAAAGTCTAAAGCCTGATATGTCGAAAATAGATTTTTGGATGGAACGTAAGGGGTTTTAATCATAGTAATAAGCGGAAGAGTTTCAAGAAGTGGCTATGGCAGACAAGGCCGTTTTTTGGTAGCCTATTAGAAATGCGGGTAAAGGTGCATAAAGCACAAAAGTATGTACAATCAACTCTCAAGGGTTGGAACTTTGAAGCAAATTATGAATTTGCTGCCCTGGGCGGAATTTGGGTTATTTGGGCAGAGAATGTCAAGCTGTTGGTCTACTCAAAGTCACATCAAATGATCAGTTGCTGGATCCAGCTACCTCATCACCAAGAAGAAATGTTGGTCTCCTTCGTGTACGCTGCAAACTGTAAGTATCAGAGGAGAGCTTTATGGGAAGAGATTCAGATTATGTCAAGAGACAGTGCAGTGGCAGCAAAGCCATGGGTGATGATGGGGGATTTCAACCAAACTCTCAGCCCCTCCAAACACTCAGCAGGAGGGTCAAATGTGTCGCAGAGTATGATAGACTTTGGAGAATGTATTGAGTATGCAACGCTAGAAGATCTCACTCTAAAAGGAAACCTCTTGACTTGGTGGAATAAGCAAGAACAAAATCTTGTGGCTAAAAAACTTGATAGAGTGTTGGTCAATGATGAATGGAGACTAAAGCACCCTATGTCCTTTGCTAACTTTGGTGAGTCTGTTTTTTCAGACCATAGCCCAACCATGGTTGTTTTGGAGCAGTTGGATAAAGTCAAAAGACACTTCTTGGTCTCTCATTTCCTTCTTACTCACGAGGAATTTTTGCCTAGGCTGGTGGAGCATTGGCATAGTAACTTTAGTAATGGATCAACACAATTTTCCCTCTCAAGGAAGCTTAAGACTCTAAAAGCTGTAATCAAATCCATCAATAAGGAGTTCTTCTCAGACTTGGAGAATAGAGTACAGGAAGCTTACTCTCATCTGCTGGATTGCCAACAGAAACTCCTCTCCCAACCGTTCTTATAATGCAAAAAAAGAAAAAGACGCTCAAGGTAGGTGGATGATTTTGAGTAATGCTGAAGAGAAATTCTTACTTCAAAGATCAAGGGTTAATTGGATTCGAAGTGGAGACAGCAACTCACCGTATTTTCACAAGGTAGTTAACGCCAAGAGAGCCAATAATCAGATCTTCTATCTAATGGAGGACTCAGGAGACAGAATTGAAGGAAAAGACGCTATTAAGGAGAAGTTGGTCTTTTATTACCAGAATCTTCGTGGAGGGTTAGTCACGGAGTCTCATCAAGATATAGAAGAATGTCTCAGGAGATATACCCCTTTCAGATGTCTTGAAGGAGCTGCAACCATGCTATAGGCCGAGATTACCTCAGAAGAAGTTAGGAAAAAGTTTTGGGAGATGCCAGGGAATAAAACACAAGGCCCAGATGGTTTCACGGGAGAATTCTACCGAGTGGCTTTGGAAATCATTGGTTATGATGTCATAGAGGCTGTTAAAGAATTCTTCAGAACATGAAGATTACTCAAACAGTGGAATAGTACTGCAATCACTCTTATTCCAAAGGTTATGAGAGCAGACAAAGTAAAGGACTTTAGGCCTATCTCTTATTGTAACATCCTATACAAGGTAATCTCCAAGTTTCTAGCTAGAAGACTCCACTCAATTCTTCCGTCTATGATCTCAAACAACCAATCGACGTTTGTGCAAGGGAGGCTTCTAGTGGAAAATGTGCTTCTCGCCTCAAAAATGGTACAGGGGTTCGGAAAGGTAGATATCTCAACAAGAGGTCTCCTTATGGTGGATTTACATAAGGCTTTCGATAGTCTAAGATGGAACTTCATCTTAAAGATTCTAGAAATCGCCAACCTGCCTCAGTGTTTTATTGCATGGATAAATGAGTGTGTTACCACAACCTCCTTCTCGATAATGGTCAACAGCGAGCTTTCCGGGTTCTTCAAAGTAAAAAAGGCTTGAGACAAGGTGACTCACTATCTCCCCCTTTGTTTGTGATAGTTATGGAGGTGTTCTCAAACCTTCTTAAAGCAAAGTTTGAAGATGGAACCATTGGATATCATCCTCTTGGTAGGAATCCTAAAATACATAATCTCGCTTTTGCGGATGATCTAATGGTTTTCTTTGACATGAAGAAAGATTAAGTATAAAGCATAGCGGAAAGCCTAGATGAGTTTGAGCTCCTGTCAGGTCTCAGAATGAATAGAGAAAAGTCGAGACTTTTCATAGCTGGGGTGCCACCGGAAGAGGCTGATATGATGAACCAGCTCGGATTTCAGCAGGGTTCCTCGCCTGTAAGGTATTTGGATATTCCTCTGCTTCATAGGAGACTAAGGAAGAAGGATTACTCACCACTGTTGGAAAAAATAAAAGGAAAATTCAACTCTTGGACAACAAAATATCTCTCCTTCGCGGGAAGGCTTCAACTCATATCATTAGTAATCAACAGTTTAGTATACTTTTGGTGCTCGACTTTCTTGCTTCCAAAAGGATGTTTAAGGGAGGTTGAGAAGCATTGTCGTCGTTTTCTATGGTCAGGTGATCTTAATAAGAGAACAAGTGCAAAGATTGGATGGAAAACAATTTTTCTACCCAAAGAAGAAGGAGGACTTGGCCTAAGGGATTTCTACTCTTGGAATAAGGTTCTAAATTTGCGTCTTATTTGGCTTCTTCTAACCTCTAGTGGATCTTTATGGGTAGCGTGGACTCAGGAGCATATGCTAAGAAATGATAACTTCTGGATGGCAGAGCCTAAGCAATGCTCAACTTGGATTTGGCAGGCCATTTTATCCCTTCGACCCATGGCTAAAAAACTGATAGGCTGCAATGTCGGGGATGGGAGGTCGGCTAGTTACTGGTTTGACGATTAGAGTCCTCTAGGACCGATGATTGATTTTCTAGGAGGCTCGGGACCTAGGAAAACAGGGATCCCCATAGAAGCAACAGTGAGGCAAGGGATGGTGGATCAATCATGGAAGTTACCTTCCCAATGAAGTAGATGCCAAAAACTGATACTTCTAAGAGGTACCTTGTTGAACATCACTCCTCCGGCAGATCACAGAGGTAAAGACAGATTTTGCTGGGGGTTAAAATACAAATGTAAAGAGAGGTTTAGCTCTAAAATGGCATGGGAGTTGATCAGAACGAGAGGGAACATGGTGAACTGGTGGAGAGCAGTCTGGTTCTCGAGATTAGTTCCGAAGCACTCTTTCAATTTTTGGGTGGCAAATATGAACAGACTTCCACTAAGGGTAAGGCTGCACCAATGGGGAACAATCTAACTACCTTCTTTGTACTTATGGAGATGAGAATAGAGATCACCTAATTCTACACTGCCCATTCTCTTCTACACTCTGGAATATGGTATTACGCAGATTAGGACAACCACAAGCCAACTTCCTCAATTGGGATGTCTTAGTTGGCATGGATCAAAGGGAGAACGTATGGTCTGTCGACCACGCTGAAGAAACTGACTACTCAAGCACTAATCTATTGGATTTGGCAGGAAAGGAACCAACGTTTGCACTCGACCAATAACAACTATGTTGAAGGTGTCTTTGCAAAGCTTGACAGATCACTCAGAGAAACCTTACTTGCTCATCGCCTCAGCAAACAATGCAGATGCCTCTTATCAGAATCATTTAGGTTCTCATAACAGAGACTTCTCTTATTTTAGCTAATAGTTTAGTAATTTCATAGCCGCTTTAATTTTTTGAGGCTGATGAAATGACAAAGACACGGATGTAACTCCTTACGTTTCTTTTGAATATAAATTAACATTTTATCAAAAAAAAAACGCCAACAAAATAGTCATGAAAAAATAACCACGAACGTATTTTGACTACAATATTGCGACAGAGGTGATGATGTAGTTTCCACTCCGTAGTGGAGTATCTTGTCTTCTTTGAATTTTCAGTCATTGAGAGTCCATGTTGCATGCTGCTAAATTTGAACTAGCAAAGCAAATCCAACAAGGTTTAAGACACACAGTGTGGTAACTATTAAATAATATCACTAAAATATAGAGTACTTCCATTCAAATTTCATACATTTATCTTTGACCAGTAGAGGTAAGTCCATCTTCTTGATAGCTAATAGATCTAATAAACGTGATATGGTGTTGGGCCCAAGTCCCACATGCCCATTACGCCAAGAAGAACCAATGGCAGCCCAGCATATGCGACGTTGTATTGACGATCAAAACAAGAAAATTGTTTCCGCGATTAGAGGAGAGGAAATCTCGGAAGTTGTTCCTCAACAAACCTGAAGGCTGAAAGCTGTAAAGAGGGAGAAGGCGACGAGAGAGGGGGATGAGTTCGATTAGGTTTCTAAGAGATCGCAATATAAAAAAGCTTTCATCTTTGTACTTTCATTCTTAATCTTTGTAAGGTTTCGATTATGATTAATAACAACAACATTATTTGGATCATCTTGAGCTCAAACGAGATTCTTCCCACTTCATCTTCTTCCCCTTCTTCTTCTAAACCTAATTAAATTTAGGTGTGAGGTTTATCCCTCACATTTTGGCACCGTCTATGGAGAACGAAACAATCGAATCCCTCACTCCGCTAGCTAAAAGATGAATCCAATCAACTGTGGCTTGAATCAACCCGAGTTCTAGTCACTTTTGCCGAGCCATAGCTCGCCGATTCACAAAGGCTTTGTCTTTGCAGAACCTCACTGTTCCGATCCCTCAAACGGCTTATGCCTGTGACAGAAGATCGTCCTGAGCTTGTCAATTCAGGAACAACCTCCCAAAGACTTTTTGATGATCCTGTTCCAAGGTCTATGATCCACAGAGGATCCAATCAGCAGATCTGCGCTGAATCTCAGCTTCCGATGCCAGCTACGAGTCAGGTATCAAATCAGTTGTTTGAGATCCAACACATGATGCTACAGTTGGTGAACCGAATCCAAGAGAACGAACGATTGGTCCACCAATTAGCATCTCAACAGCAACATATCAAACAAGAGGCGAGGTCTCTAGCCCACTCATCTTAACCTCCGCAGCGACGAGGTTCTAGAGTAACTTTCTGAGACCTCATCACAGATTCGACCTTCCCTCGGGGACGTTTGGAGTTTTGTCTTTTTCATATGCTACCTCAGGGGTAGGAGCCTTCTCCTTTGACACCTGATACGGGAATCACTCCTGCATCTAACCCATCAGTCGCCGTAGCGGTGGGAAGTAACATAGCGAGCACAAGCTCAGGACTTGCTCAAGTTTCGCAACAGGTATCTAGGCAAAGGCACCACCTGCCTCCTCCGCCACCTATACTTAGATCGAGTAGACACGCTTCGATCTCGATAATCGGACGAACCTCCGCACCTGCCCACCTTGGACACAGTCTGTCCATTCCCTCGGAGGCTCGACAGAGGTCGGGGGCTATGGATGCAATTATCCCAGGTCTCTTAACTGAGCACAGTAGCCTGAGAACCCGAGAAAGACTTGGCTCCCCAGATACCTGGGACCCTAACCCAGTCTTGTTTCAGCAACAGTCATCTGGACAGGTACCTGCCAATGACTCGGTTGCCCTCCGGTTAGATGGGCTCGATGCTATCTGAAGGTACATGGAAAGAACGTATGCTACTCTCCATAAGCTAAATGCCCATGTCCATAAGGCCACAAGCTCAGCTCCCAAAGTCGAGAGTATAATCGAGGAAATCCGAGGGACCCCATTCACTGATAGAATCGCGAGCTGTTATATAAGAGATACAAGAAAAATTCAGATTCCTGAATACGATGGGACCTCGGACTCTAATGCTCACTTGAGAGCCTTCAGACTGGCTATAGTTAAGGACCACTTCACTCGTGAATAGTGCGAGGCAGGCTACTACCGAACCTTCGCTGAAAACCTAACGAGCACAACCCTCGAATGGTTCTCAAGTCTTGAACCAAACTCAATAGATAGCTTCGACCAGCTAACCAGCGCTTTCGTAAAGCAACACTCGACCCATATCCGAAAGCAGGCTTCTAAAGTAGACTTGTGGAAGATCCGACAGGGGCTTGGAGACACGCTTTGAGTTTACATAGAAAAATTCAGAGTAGTCAAAACCAAACACTCGAACCCCAACGATCAGGTAGCTATAGAAGCCCTCTTAAGAGGACTCTGGTATCGTTCAGAGTTCTGGTCGGAGCTCACTATCAACCCTCCTCCCACGATTGAGGACGCTCTACACAGAGCATCCCGATTCATCACTCTTGAGGAGGAGACCACAACAATGGACAAAATCCATAAGAAACCTCAGACCTATTCGAAGGCTGACCCTCAAGAGACAAAAGGTCTAGCCAAGAAGGGTAATTTCTGCAAAAACCAAATCCAAGGTGAGCACTCGTATGCTATCGATGAATCACAGCAAGACAAACTCGTTGTGATAGCAAGCAAGGCCCCTTGGACCAAATCATTCGATGAGAATATTTTTTGTTCTTATCACGAAAAGAAGGGCCATTCCACAGAAGAATGTTGGGACCTTCAGCGCCAGCTAGCGGCGAAATTCGCTGCTGGGGAAATAAAAGATGTAAACATAAAGAAACTTGTACCTTTCCAAAAGAGAGCCCCAAGGGAGGCTTCTCCGAAACGGAACAGGTCACCTGAAAAGGAAACCGATTCACCACTCCCCGGCTCCTAAGAAAATAATCTACATGATCCTCGGGAAATTTCCCAAAGGAAAGAGCCTTCGTGTAGAGGCCCCAAAGCCTCTACCTGAAAGAACGATAGCTGCCTTATTTGAAGAGGCCTGGAATCGACAACCTTTTGACTCAAGGGTCGACTACATTCTCGGAGGCTCAGACATTTGTCGGGAATCCGTGAATTCGATTAAAGGTCACCTACGGAAGGCTGAATCCAATGTTCGATCAAGGTCATCCGAATAGGAGCCTAACACTAAAATCTCCTTCTGGGAAAGCGAGATCCTAGAACTCGACCGACCTCATGACGACGCCTTAGTCATAACCCTTAATGTAGCTGGATACGAGGTACCCAAGCTGATGGTTGGAGATAAATGATTACGAGATTTTCGGTCAAAAAGCTAACCTCGTGGGTTTCTCCAGAGAAACGACTACTTCTCTGGGAACTATCAGACTCCCAGTGATAGCTGGAGGGCTAATTGACAAACCAGCACATTCCATGCGATCCTGGGGAGACCTTGGATTCATAAAATGAAGGCAGTTGCATTAACATACCACCAATGCGTAAAATTCCCAACCCCTGATGGGGTAGCTATGGTCCAAGGTAGCCAGAAAATATTTAGAGTTTGCTACCTAGGAGGGTTCCAAATTATCAGGGAATCTACCCAATAGCAATTACAGATTCAGGAGCAGCAAGCGATGCAGCAAAATACGCGAGGTCCCCGACGGAACCTCACCGAGCAAGTCTGCATCGACGAAGCTCAACCTGAAAAATGCTTCCGTATTAGGCCAGAGCTACCCTCCCAAATCAAGGATAAGCTTGCACGCTTCCTTAAAGATAACGTCAAAACCTTTGCATGGTGCACCAGTGACATGAAAGGTTTCTATCCACCGGTAACTACACACAAGATTAACGTAGACCCGACGTTCAAACCCATAAAGCAGAAACGACACAGACTTGGCCATGTAAAGGCTCAAGCCGTCAACGATGACGTTGATCGATTAATGAAAGCATACGCAATCCGAGAGGTCCATTATCCCGATTGGTTAGCCAACCCGATAGTTGTCAAAAAGAAAAATGGGAAATGGAGAACATGCGTTGACTTCACTGACCTGAACAAAGCATATCCTAAAGACAGCTTCCCATTACCTCATATTGATCGCTTAGTTGAGGCAACCGCATGTCATCAGCTATTGTCCTTCATGGATGCTTTCTCAAGGTACAATCAAATAATGCTGAACCCTGAGGATCAAGAAAAAACCGCCTTTATAATAGAACATGGCACCTACTGTTATAAAGTCATGCCCTTTGATTTGAAAAATGCCGGAGCCACTTACCAAAGGCTCGTGAACAAAATGTTCGCCCAACAACTCGGAAAAACAATGGAGGTTTACATAAACGACATGCTAGTCAAATCCTCAGACAGAGATGATCACGTTCGTCACCTCAAAGAATGTTTCGATATCCTCAATAAGTATGATATGAAGCTTAACCTTGCTAAATGCACCTTCGGGGTACCATTCGGGGAATTCCTTGGATGCGTCGTAACCGAACGAGGAATCGAAGGTAACCCCAACCAGATTGCCACCTTCCTGGAAATGTCGTCACCAAGAACGACCAGGGAGGTGCAAAGATTGACCGGACGAATCGCAACCCTAAATTGATTCATCTCCCGGTCTACTGACAAATGCCTTCAATTCTACAAATTCCTGCGGAACAACAAAAAGTTTCTATGGGATGACGAGTTCGAAGAAGCCCTCAAAAAGATACCTTTCCGAACCTCCGATACTGTCCAAGCCTGTAGAGGGAGAACCTTTGTACCTTTACATCGCTGTATCTCCGGCTGCTGTTAGCAGAGTACTGGAGAGAGAAGAGCGGAACAAACAAAAACATGTATACTACACACCAGTAAAAGTCTAATAGACGCTGAAACGCGATATCCAGCCATGGAGAAGCTAGCCTTGACAGTAGTCACAACAGCCAGAAAGCTCCAGCTTTACTTCCAGTCACACTCGATCATCGTAATGACATCCTAACCGTTACACTCGATATTGCACAGCCCCAGCCAATCTGGGCGTCTAGCTAAATGGGCCATCGAGCTCAACGAATACGACATAGAGTACAGACCTCGAACTGCAGCTAAAGCTCAGGTTCTAGTTGACTTCGTCATCGAGCTAGCTACCGAATATGTTGACATTGACTCGATAGCCCCATAATGGACACTCCACGTTGAAGGAGCTTCCTCAAAACAAGGCTCCGGAATTGGCTTAAGGCTAACTTCCTCAACGAGCGAAATAATCGACAAGTCTTACAGATTAGGCTTCAACGCTTCAAACAATAAAGCTAAATACGAAGCGCTAATCATAGGCTTGAAACTGGCAATAGGACTCGGGGTCCGAGAACTAAACGCTTATAGCGATTTTCAGCTAGTAGCTAGCCAATTTCACGGAGAATATGAAACAAGGGATGAGAGAATGGGGGCATATCTCGAGGTCGTCCAAGACCTTACGAAATAGTTCGATAAATTCAAGCTAACAAGAATTTCACGCGGAGAAAACTCCTCCACCGACGCTTTAGTAGCGTTAGCCTCCACCTCAGACCCCCTTGTTAAACGAATCATACCTGTAGAAGGTATAGATAAGCCTAGCATCGATATAGCTATCAAAGATGCGATAAAAAGCAATTCGGAAGAACGAAAGGTGGACACTCAGCCTCAGCTAATAGCTACTGCAACTATCCGAAACGAATCTCTCACCCAAGTTCTCACCACATTTTGGTTCCCGAATACTAAAATCCGCAATTTCAAAAGACAAGTCCTTGGGGGCACGAGTCAGGCTCCAGAATTAAGTATTTGCACAGCAGGTATTTCCAAAAGCGAAATTCCCCCGGAACCTAATTCCCGTGATACCTTCGGGGACACGATCCAAAATCCAGACTCCAATATGAGCACAGAAGGTTTTGCTGAGAATAAAGACTATGCGGAGCCTGATTCCCAGAATACCTCCGGGGGCACGATCTCGACCCACATGGAGTTAAGTAGTACCTGGAACCCGTAAGCGAACCGACACAAAATCTTCCCATATCTCTCCATGATACAATCCTCGAAAGAGAAGATTGGAGAATTCCCATTATGCAATACATTCGGGAGGGTATAGCCCCTCCCCAAAAGTGGGAGGCTCGAAAAATCAAAGCATTAAGCGTAATGTATTGCATAATTGAATCCAACCTTTATAAATGAAACGTGTCCGGGCCATACCTAAGGTGCGTGCACGACCTTGATGCCCTTAAACTCATGGCATAAGTACATGAAGGGTCATGTGAAAACCACTCCGGTGGCTGAGCATTAGCTATCCGAATTAAAAGACAAGGCTACTTCTGGCCGACTATAATCGCAGACTGCGAGACATACTCCTCCCAATGCGATAAGTGTCAGAGACACGCCCCCATAATTCATCAGCCAACTAAGAAACTATCCTCAATATCGACACCCTATCATTTTATGAGATGGTCCATGAATGTCATCGGACCACTCGTGTCTTCAGGCGGTCAGCAAAAGCTACGCTTTTTGCTAGTCCTAACCGACTACTTCACCAAGTGGGTAGAAGTAGAAGCTCTCCAACAAGTCACTAATGTCGAAGGAGAGACCTTTGTGTGGCGAGATATCGTGTGTCGCCATGGAGTCCCATACGAAATTGTTACCGATAACAGGTCATAATTAATATCTGACGATTTCAGAGCATTCTATGACACTTGGAACATACGCCTTACTACCTCCACTCCGAGGTACCCTCAAGGGAACGACCAAGCGGAGGCTGCTAATAAATCAATATTAGCTAACCTCAAGAAATGCTTAGGTGCCACAAAGAAACCCTAGGACGAGAAACTTCCTGAGGTTCTCCGGGCATGTCGAACCACCCCGCGAAGAGCTATCAAAGAGACCCCTTTCTCTCTAGCCTATGGGATGGAAGTTGTCGTTCCCGACAAAGTCTCGGTTGGAAGCCCCCGACGAAGCCTATGCACTTCGAATCTAGAATCTAACAACCAATTACTCACAGATAACCTTGACCTAATTGAGGAACGACGAGACCAAGCCTTCGCTCGCATCCAAAACTATCAACAAGCAATGGCCCGACATTACAATTCTAAGGTCAGATCGCGGAGATTTGTGATCAATGACCTAGTACTTCGAAAAGTATTCGATAATACCAAAGAGCGGGGCGCCGAAAAACTAGGTACCAATTAGGAGGGTCCATATCAGATCACCCACGTGGCATGGCCTGGCGTTTACAAGCTCATAAAGGTACGAACCGGGGTACCGGAGATACGATCATGAAATACCATGAATCTCAAAATATATTACCACTAGGTACCAGAAAAATCGAACTACGTTAGGCTTGATCCCTCGACAGGGTACGTAGGCAGCTCTTCTAATGAGTTTAGCCCCCATCTCCTTAAAAACCATCATTCCTTATCCGAAATAGTCCAGGCACCCAGATGGACATATGCTTTGATCATCGGATATCTGACCACTAGGCCTCGACACAATCAAACAATTCGATTTTAAATTTTGTGATACGTATCTACATCGCAAAATACTTAAGAACGATAAGAGCCAATGATATTTCTCCCTATCATTCCTTAACGTCTAAATGAATTCGCGTTCCTAGGAACCTAAACATTTAAAAAGGTCTTAAAGTCCTATCATTCGAAAATCAGGTTCCTAGAAACCCAAACATTTAAAAGGTCTTAAAATCCTATCATTCAAAAAATAAGGTTCCTAGAAACCTAAACATTTGAAAGGTCTTAAAATCCTCTCATTCGAAAATCAGGTTACTAGAAACCTAAACATTTAAAAGGTCTTAAAATCCTATCATTCGAAAAATAAGGTTCCTAGAAACCTAACCATTTGAAAGGTCTTAAAATCCTATCATTCGAAAATCAGGTTCCTAGAAACCTAAACACTTAAAAGGTCTTAAAATCCTATCATTAGAAAATCAGGTTCCTAGAAACCTAAACATTTAAAACGTCTTAAAATCCTATCATTCGTAAAATAAGGTTCCTAGAAACCTAAACATTTGAAAGGTCTTAAAATCCTATCATTCGTAAACCATGTTCCTAAAAATCTAAACATTTAAAGGGTCCTAAAATCCAATCTTCCGAATTTAGGTTCCTAAAACCGAAAAAGATCAAGAAGCTCTAGAACCCTATCATCTGAGTCCATCAGGTTCCATCAGTTTTCCTCGTAACTTGGACTGATAGTGACCCTTAAAAGGGACTTAACACTAACTTTCAGATTCTAGAAACCTAACAGAATTCGATGGATTAATGGATCATCTGATAACCTAGGACATTTGATCGACGTCCCATTTAAGATGTTACGTTCTGAAAACTCTATATCTTACAGAGACCTTCGAGTCAGTTTGAAGTAATAATCGTAAAATTGCAAAAGTAGTAATTTAAATCCGAAAAACTTAATGTAAACGAATAAGACACTAATGTGTCTCATAATATCCTGAGTTTAAAAGCCTCTCGAGGCCCTAAGTTCAATAGGTTTAAAAGCCTCCTCAGACTATCCGAAACATTAAAGGTTTTTAAGGCCTCCTTAGGCACCAAAATTCAAAAAGACTAGCAAATACGATAATAAAGTTCATAAAGGGGTTTGAGGAAAAGAGAAATAGTCAAGCGCCCTGAACTTCCGTCTCCTAAGCCTTCTCATCCATCACCACTTAACCAGAAGGCTCACCACCTGCATTCGCTCCCCGGTTGGATTCGTGATCATCTGTCTTGTCCAAGTTGCCAGGCTCCGCGACTACAACTTCCATGAGACCTAGGCTGTCAAACAGCTGGGGAAGAGGGAGCTTGGTTACAGAAAAGTCGGATACGAGGTACTTGTCGAGATCCGCAACCGCAATCGGAAGCAAAGCCACCAAACATTCATGCTCAGCTTGGACACCCTCGATCTCCCTAGAGATAAGACCAACCTAGAGCTCAACATTGGCTTGGACTCCTTGAGCATAGATCTGGGCAAAAACCTCCTCTTTCTTCTTCTGAAATTTCTCCTTAATGGAACTAAGAATCCTCTGACAGGCTCCTATTACCTCCTTCTTACCAGCCCTCACGACCCGCTTCACTTTAGCATCCTTATTAGTAACAAGGTCCTTGTTGGCAGAGATGAGTTCATTCACTTGAGCATCAATTGTTTCTTTGCGCTCTCTAGAGCATAAATCCTGTTGTTCTTAACCTTGAGGTCTAAGGTCAAATCAGCTATCTTTCCTTCACATACCTCTGACCAAGAAATACGCTCCCCCACCTTAGCGTGGAGCCTCAAGACGTTAGATTGAGATTAGTCAAGCAGACCCTTGGTCTCCTGGAAAGCAGCCTTCACATCCTCCAGCTTTCGAACATCATGAATGTCCTTAAATAGATTCTCATATCCCATAGTAGATCGATTGATCGCATTGGCCAACTGAATAAGAAAGAGTTAATAAGGCATATTGCTCAATCAAAAGAATATGAAAATTACAAAGGAACTACCTAGCCCAAGTAGTAAGACACGTCCAGGTAGCTCGCTTTGTTCTTCAAGTAATTTATAGCAGGAAAGGGACACCCTGGGTGCTTCATATGACGCATAAGGGTGGCCATTCCCCAGTTATCATCAAGTATTCCCCAATTATCATCAAGTATGGAACCAGAACCAGAATGGGTAAAGTTCCATGCACCTTCGCCACCCCTAGAAGAAGAAGAAGAAGGCTTAGCTACCCTATCACCGGAATTAGAACGAACCCTCTTGGCAGATGGACGGTCGGACTCTTGACTCCCCCTCGAAACATGAGGACTGACGTCAGGTCTCTGAATGATGTTGTCTCCAGTACCTGCCACCTCTTTCCCACGTGGGTCAAAGCTGCCTTGCCCAGGAGCATCAATTTCAATCTCCTGTCTTTGAACAACAAAGTCTCACAAACAGTCGAAATAGGGGCAACCACCTATGGAGGCTTCAATGAACCGTCGTCAAGCATGTCCCTGATTGAGTCACAGAAAGAACCAGCAGACACCTCATCATTTAAACTCCCCGAAGAATGGGAGCCACCTGAGGCCCTCGGGTGACGGGATCTAGCATTCAGTGAACGAAAAGAAGGTTGGAGTGGCATGTTCTTGACAATTCCTGAGGTGTTAGCTTCCGTATAAATGTCAATAGGGTCTGCGTCTTCAGAGACTGGGAATGGAGGAGCAATTCCAATAAGTAATGAAAATACAAATAATTAACCAAACGAAAGTAAAAGGAGCTCTTACCCTCGAGTTGGTCGACAGGGACTGGGCAGGGAACGTGATCTTATAGGCTTCCGGGAACTTGGCTTTGCAAAATCCTAATCGACAGAAAAGCTGACCAATTAAGAGAGCCTTGTTTGAGCCTTCTGACTAAAGCCCTAATAGTCTTAAAAGAGATTTGGGGGGGGGGGGGGNGAGGGGGGGGGGGGGGGACTCAGTGGTACCTGAAAACAAAGGAAATTTTCGTTAATAAAATAACTTCCCAAAACAATAAGCTGAAAAAATCGAAGCATTACTAACTGATTAAACGTGCCCAAGAGGTACGCATCATAGGACCCTCTAGTACTGTGGATGGGTCGACTTTCACAAAGAAAATCTTTTGTCTCCACAATTCTTCATTAACAAACAAGGAGAAGATCCCACGCCCAGGGCGGGCTGCGAGGTAATAAGTGCCTCCATCCCCCTTGGTCGGGTTGCTTTCTTTAACCGTGTAGAGGTTAACTAAGTCCTAGATCCCAAATTCGATCCCTTCTTCTTTGGACCTAACGATAAGACCCATCACTACTCGAAGTATGGATGGGCATAGTTGGGGAAGGGCTAGGCCATAACGATCAAGGAGGTCTAGCAAAAGGATTGGGAGGGGGAATCAGAGATGGCACTTCAAGATGTAATGCTTATGAATGCAAAACCAGCTGTTCGGAGCATGCTCAGGAGTTTCTAGAGGCGACATAACCAAAATCAGATCCTTCGGAGCTCCAGCCTTGACTATCAGGTTACATACCTCCTGGTTAGTGAGACTGGAGGGCTGATGAGGACCGAAAACGGCGCCTCCGGGCTCAGCTATGGTGAGAGCTCGAGACACCATCTTTTTTTGATAATGATAGTTATTGCTTTATCGATCATCTCTTGCTTCCCCCGTTTTTGTTTCCAGCCATCTTGGAGCTTTAGAACCATCAGCACCGCCTTTGTCTTGACCCATCGAGGATTCAGTGGAAAAATCGATTGAAAATCGAAAGAGGAAATAGGAAAGGAAATAGATCTAAGAAAGGGAAAGGAAAAAAGCGAATTTGTAAAGGATTCCCTAAAATCTTGTCTAAAGAAGAGATAGGAGAGACGAAAGCATTTTGAAAAGAGAAACAAAAAAAGAGTTATGGAAGAGGGAAGTTACCTTGGTGATTGTGCAGAAGCGTGTGGAAGTGGAGCTACACAGTTCATGGTAACTTTATATCACTTCAAATCCGCACAACGTCTGAGGGTAACTCTTCGTCTCCCTCTCAGTTTCAACCGTCTGATTGGACGTGATGAATCTCAGCCCTTGGAGTGAAGCAAATCAAATCTTTAAATTAAGATTTGCGATTATCACTGGCGGAATTTTATCAAAAAGAATCTCGCGTCTCGATCCACAAGGTTCTGGCCCAAGGCGCTGGGGGCAAATGTTGGGTCCAAATCCCGTAAGCCCATTACCCTAAGAAGAACCAATGGCAGCCCAGCAGAAGCGACGTCGTATTGACGATCAAAACAAGAAAGTTGTTTCCGCGATTGGAGGAGAGGAAATCTCGGAAGTTGTTCCTCAACAAACTTGAAGGCTGAAAGCTATAAAGAGGGAGAAGGCGACGAGAGAGGGGGACGAGCTTGATTAGGTTTCTAAGAGATCGCAATATACACAAGCTTTCATCTTTGTACTTTCATTCTTAATCTTTGTAAGGTTTTGATTACAATTTCTAACAAGAACATTATTTGGATCATCTTGAGCTCAAACGAGATTCTTCCCACTTCATCTTCTTCCCCTTCTTCTTCTAAACCTAATTAGATTTAGGTGTGAGGTTTATCCCTCACATATGGTCTCAATTATCATGTTGTATTTCTTTATGCATGACGAAGGAGAATGGCGATGGGTTAATAACATATGCAATTTCGAGCCAAAAAACTCATTGTTGTGTGAGTCCAATATAGTTATTAACCTTGCAGTTAAGGCAAAAACTAATCCAACCCAATGCTTCTCATCTACAAAAAAATGGACAGTACATGCAATCAAACTCTTTACACCACTTATGATGATGGCTCCAAGTGAGCCTTATAAACGTGGTAAAGTAAAAGTTCTCTTTTTCTCCAGCATTCAACTATGCCATGAGTTTTCTTATTAGTTCAGAGAGGAAGTCAATTTGACGCTACTGATTAGAATCACAACGAGCTCTATAAACCTAATACACAAGTCCATATCATGGACAATAAGATAACCAAATATATACCTGCATTCTCATATTCTTCTTATTAGGTTGATCAACATCATCACCACCATGCTTTGGCTTCCTTTAGAGGTCAAGGAACAGTAGTCAGGCAACAAAAATGGCACTAAATGCCTGGAAGTGATCATCCTGGAAAGGTATGATTCAAAGAGATAGGTATCCGTTTCGAAGAGCTTGTTCCCCCTTCCCCTCATTAACTAGTTGATGAGAACTTCCCCTATGGTCTTGATCCTTTCCATAGGTATTTGCTCTACGATACCAGATGTGAGTGAAAGAAGAGCTTTGCTCTAGGTCTATCTGCCCAAATAAAAGAGATGTATGAAATGCCTCACCCGGTCAATGATGATATCATAAAAAAATATAGTCACACATGGAGATATTCGGGTTCTCGGTAAGACAAAGAAGTAGCCAACCCATAAGTTCCATGGGTTTTGAAGTAAGTTATTAGGGAAACCTTCCTCAGCCATGAGGAATGGGACCGAAATATCATCATAGAAGAAAGACCCAATTGAATTATAGTTAGACTCTATTGGATAAAGTCTTATACGCATACGAAACCCGCGCACTCTCCTTTTTAGACTTTCCAAGACAAGGCACTTGCAGAAGATGGAAAGAGATTCCCGATTCAATGGGATCCCCTATAGAGAGAAGAATTCCCGGATCAACCAGAAAGATTGGTTGCTCATCTAACTCGCGTTCTTGTTCGTCTTTCCATGCATTATTTTTAGAAAACACTTGTTCTTTAACTTCTTTAAAATCATCTTTTTGTGTTGCAACTCTAGAAATTAATAAATAATAATGGAAAACCATAGCAAGCAAAATGTTTCTTTGTAACGATACTTTTGTTAGCAACTGCTTCATTTGTCATCTCCATAGCTGTATACAATTTGGAAGTAGGCATGAGACTATGTAATAGAGACTATGTAAATAAAGTCAAAGATCAATTGAGACTATGTAATAGAGAATATGTAAATAGTATAACTATAACAATATGATAAGAAGTAAAAAAAACAGTATGATAACATCTATTGCGACGATTTCATCCTTCTCCATTTGGGTTAACCCTAAAGAAAATTGAAAGTGGATTAATGGGATCTTATTCACAGTGTGCAACATTGTCTTCATCCCCCCGCCCCACCTACATGTTGCATGCCCTTCTACACTCGCACCCAAAAGCTTAGTCGACTAAAAGCATTGAAAGTATTAGTTAAGTTGACACAAAACAATTATGTAGACAGTTTACTTCCTTAAAAACTTATCATTTCTAAAATAGACGAAATCATTATCTTAGAAGCTCGAGTTATGATTTCATCTACCTAGGTTAACCCGAATGAAGAAGGAGGGCGAGGTTCAATGACATCACCTCTATCTCAATTTTCATCTACCATATTTACCACATGTGGTAATACATGAAATTAGCATTATGCTATATTAACAGGGAATATGAAAATCAATCGAATTGAACATATGAAAAATAATAATTCCACAACTACGTTAACAATATCATGTATAGAAAATACAACCTTGGTATGAACAAAATTGCTCTTATCCATTTGTGTTAATCCTAGTGAGAATGAGGGGGGCTTAATGAGATCTTAATGTAATGACAGAAGCTCTTTCATCCACTTCTCACATCTCCACCTAAGGCATCTTCAATCTGGTGATAGACTAGCCAAGTAATGCTATCAGTAGCGGTAGTTACAACAAGTATACTACTAACAATTAACATATAAAGAGATTGTACATAGTAATACAATTTTAATAACTTCATCATCTGAAACACTTTTTCCCAAGTTAGAGTTTTTTCGCCAATATCATTTGTGTGAAAAAAAATCCAAACAAACATTTGATTGACCCAATGGTTTTGTAATTGTAGGACAACAAAAGGTACTAGCTATAACACATATACACCATAAGTTAATATCGTCTCTTAATTGCTACCACCACCTTGTGCAATATCTTCCATCTCTTTGCAAACATTGTTAATAAATGTGCTATATTACCCTCTTCTTACGCTAGTACATTTTTATGAGAAGACACCGTGAATAAATTCAGATAGTATTGTTAAATATGTAGTGTATCCACTTAGTACTATTTTATTTAAAATATTTTTGTAATTTATATGAAAACATGCGGGCACTCCTCTCCTGCTAGCGTCATCACTCCTACCATCAAGAGAATTGTCAATATGGCCATTTCCAAAAGAGCGAACGTTACCAAAGTCATCAAACTCATGTTGACTTGAATTACTTTTTGTTTTCTTAACAGATTCATGAACTATATGTTTGATTTACAAGATCAAAATAGTCTTTCAAAGTACCAAAAAGGCTTAAAAATCTATGTCGTTTTCTCAGCATATGTCTGTACCATAGTCTGAAACATGTGCTTCGTATCATATGGTGATGGTAAATGTTTTGAACTCTCACTATGAATATTATAAGAAGGGACCATATCAACATCTTTTCCTTTTCTTCCCCTTTATGTACTCCCTCCAATAGACATATGTCTTTCTTCTTATCTAACTTAATTTTCATCAACATATGAATCATCTTCTTTTACATCACCCTTCATAGGTATTACTTCATGAAAATCGGTTTCCCTCATATCACCCATCCATGAGTTATATTCAAATGAGTGTTCCTCGTGGATGAAAGACATCATGTATTAACAAAAGAAGTTGGATCATCGTCTACAAATTCCTAATCAGCGCATTAATCATCTAAGTTATCAGCTAAGCATGAGTCAACAACAACGTATAAAAGAGAAATCAGAGTCAGAAAGTGGCACAAAAACTAGTAGTAATTATATTATTAAATTGCAATTCATAGTGCGACTATTTTCATTTGAAAATAGTTTTACTGTATGACATTATTACTATTTCAATTGCAATGTGAAAGGTTAATGAGCTAGTTGCAAAATTCCTTGCACAAAGAAGTTATGATATTTTATTAAATCTCCTTACTTATCAAGTAAACGAATATATTCGACATTAATTTATCATCAAGCTCATTCTAGTCAAACGCCTAACAATATTCTCAATCATTCATTGCTCCTCTTCAACACATCCGTCTAAAATCAGGCGTTAACTATTTCATGGCAACATCAAAGGATAACAATAACCATGAAATGGGAGAAGTCTGAATCACCATGGAATCTTGTGTAAAATAAGAAGCTTCTCTCTCGTTTGTGCTTCGAAACGTTAACATAAAAGATTTGAAACTCTTAGGATAATGAAAAACTGCTTCAATGTGTTCCACCAAATTCATATATTTTTCTTTGACCAGTCTCGTTTAATGTTAAACAACATATATCGTATGCACTCATTAGAAGTGCAAGGTTAAAGCA
Source organism: Anastatica hierochuntica (assembly GCA_900406275.1). Lineage (NCBI taxonomy): Eukaryota > Viridiplantae > Streptophyta > Magnoliopsida > Brassicales > Brassicaceae > Anastatica > Anastatica hierochuntica. The sequence continues at coordinate 39,590 of OVAN01000476.1, forward strand.
AGTTATATCATCCTTATACTTCTTCCCCAACAACAATTTTTTGTGGATCCAACTTACTGTTAGTTTCTCTATTTACCAAACAACTGCCTCCATATAGATCCTTCAGAAAAAGTTGGAACCATGGTCTCTTTTCCTTTGTTGGCATGAATACCCTTTGTAACATCCCTTCCACTCTTCTCACAAGTTAGACCATCAACAAGAGCAAAGTCTTTGATCCCGTATCATATCGATTTTCCAGAAAATAACCACTAGAGCTCATTGCTCTTATTCGTGGCTAATTGCTTTGAGAGTAGACAATGTACAAAATTCACCCAGAAAGTATATTCCTTATTTGCAGAAAATTCCTAAATTGTCAACCAACTAACTATTGAATATGTTCATCATCCAATGTTGGCTTTATGTCCTTAATCCAGTGCAAGTTAAAGTAGTTGTTAATACGTTTGTGACCTGAAGTCATTAAAGTCATCCTCGGAAAGAAATTCACAAATCCCAATGTTAGACCATCCAATATATAATAGTGAATGATTCACAGTAGAATAAGTTGCTGACAAAACATAGCAATACAAAACCAGAATATTATTCAGTCGACATATAGTAATACTATTCGAAACATCAACAAATTAAGAGAAACGAGGATGCGAAAAGTGCAAAAAGATTGAAAAAATTAAGGATCTTGCTCGACTTTCTTCTTTTCATTCAAACACTGTAAAGAAATCTTTGAGCAATGTTTAAATTCAAAACACATAGGAAAAAACACTTCTGTAAAGAACTAGTTCGAAGTAGAGCAAGAACTTTTAATTTTTGAGAGTCCACACACCTAGAAACCCATATTGAAATCTCAAAAAAAATACGGAGTGAGTAGAATACATAACAAAATGAAAAAAAACCCGATGAGTAATGAAAAAATTTTAAATACACAAAAAATCCAAAAAAATACAGAGATACTACAAACCCTTATTGACATTATACGATCTCCAAATCGATTTATGCCCTACCGTGAAGATGCAATTTTGCGAAATCTCAAAAAAAACTACGATAATAACTATCTAGAAAAATGGGAAATTAATGGTTATGGTTTGTGGTTTTATGAATATTTCTCTCTCCACATAACTGCACAAGTTGGATTTCGTCTGAGAACATAGTTTCTCTTTCTTCAGAGAAAAAATGTTAGTTATTTTTCGGAGAAATACCAAAAAAACAGTATTTGTTGTACTTCAAGGTGAGTTGGATAACTTTACGGAAGGTACTTTTGTTCACGATACAATCTGTACATAATGTTATTTTGTAAAGATTAATTATGAAGTATGCTCTCTTTTTTTACGTTACCTCGTCCAATTTCTTTGGATATAATACACTTATGGAAAAAGTCGAAGATTATTTAGGCAGAAAAAGATGACTTCTTAGAGTAAAAATATCCAGTGTAACAAGTGTTTCCTCAGATTATATTTAAATTGCACCATTTACTGAAAATATATTTTTGTTATAAAATTTATGAGCCCACATAATGAACGGAAAATTTTAGTGTTCCACCAAAATTTGTTACTCTCCCTACATGAAGAGGAATGAAAGAGCCTAGAAAATAAAAAAAAATTTATACTTTGGTTATTTTATTTTATTTCAAATTTTTTTACTAAAATATAAGAACATTCAAAATTGTTTTGCAACTCGTAAGATAATTCTTTAAAATTTTGAAAACATTTTTCTTTTAGAAAAGAATTCAACTACAACGAATTAGAAACTTTTTAAAAATAAAGATTTTATTTTGAATAATTTAAAAATACACATTTAATAGTATAAAATAATCAATCGACCGCTTTTCTATAACTACTATATTATAGTAAAGGTTGTTTTTACTATGAAAAAGTTGTCTTTTTATCCTATATATAAGAATTTTAGAATAAAAATTAAATTTATCTGATTCAAAAACTTAAAATTTTTTAATCTATGTTTTTGTCAAATAGATTTTCATAATTATTAAATATATTATTAACGTACATAATATTAGATTTTTCTTCCTTTATATTCATCTAAATAGTTATCATTTATCATTCTTTGACTACTATTCTTTTCATTCATTTTTTCCTTTCAATATAATTATTCAACTTACTTTTACTTTTATTCCACTTGTCGTTTTTCCACTCATTTAGTTTATTCTTTTCACTCATTAACATTACAACTAGTTAATATCATTGTTCTAAAAAGCGATCTAGGCGGTGTCTAGGCGCTAGACTTCCATAGATCGTGAAGATTACCTCCTAGGCGCTACAATTAGGTGCTAATATATTAAGCATGTTTAGACGGGTCTTGGCGGACCTAAGCGGATCTAGACGAATCTAGATGGATTTAGGCGAACCTACAAAAATACATCTTAATTGAAATTCATTTTTTACATATAACCTAATTATAAGTTTTAGTTTCATAAATATATGATTAAAAATTCATATGTATAAAAACCATATTTTGGCTAATTTTTATTCAAAGCATAATATTTTGGAGTTTTTCAATTGATGTTTTTGTTCTAAGATTTATAATGAACCATATATTATATCATGTAATATGCTATATATTAAAAATATATTTATTTATTTGTAAACATCTAAACTGCATAAAAATCGTCTCGACTCTGATTAATCATTCTAAAACTAAACGCTAGGTCTCCATCCGTTTAGTATATAGCGCTTTCTTGAACACTAGTTAATATAATGAGTTAGTGAGGTTTGATAATGCATATGTTTAAATCAAAATATGTTCGCAACTGTTTCTTTTGGAATAAATTTGCTTTTTTTTTGTTCAAAGCTTTTTGTGATGCTTTAATTGTGTCTCGAGAAAAGGGGTTTTAATTTGTAACTAAGGTGGATGGTCGTTGTCATGTGAATAGAGGGGACATCCTTAGAAAATTAAATAAATAATTTGAATTGCTCAACATTTGGTATTTGTCGGACTATAAACTTTGTTTCTAAAATAATAATGTGGCTCCATTGAAGTGTGAAGCCTACACATTACACAGATATCGACATCATGTAGGTTCCATTAACATAAATGATTGAGTAAATGGTCAAAAGCTTCTATCATACCATATGCCTTAACCCTTTCTCTCTTTCTTTTTGGTGGAACAAAATATTCCGAATGAAACTTATTACTTCAGTTATTTCGTAGAACAAATATTTTATAATCTTAACGTTTCTTTACCATTATAAAAATTTGATAAAACTTTGTGTCAAAATTTTTTTTGATACATCAAGTGTGCGATTTTTGCGGAAACGATCTGTTTGATACGACATTCCTCTACAAGAAAACATCATGCATAACGTTGGAATCTATGAATAACTTTAGAAACTCTTTAGCGGACAATAAAATCTACATAAGTTTTCAAAGTAATTTCAATAGAAACTATCAAAGATATTGAGATCTACTACAATGACAATTCAAAGATATGAAATATCTAAAATATATGCAGGGTCAGCCCTGAATTCAAGTTGGCCATACTTGGATTTGCGGTCCCAATGTATTTACATAATTTTCAAGCCCTCATCGGCCAACAGCCCCCTGTTAGTCTAATGATAAGTGTATATTACTTCATATGTCAAGAATATGAAGCTAAATTAGTGTATTTACCTTTTTTTTTGCTAAACTGGCCCCATTTTTTCCTAGATTTATAGCACATATAATATTTGTACCAACATGAATATATGTTAATATACTAGAATATAAAATTTATCACAATCTAGAAATATAACATTTACATTTATATTTATCTTATTTAAGAAATTATGTTTAGTTATTTATCTATATAAATCGATGTAATTTGTTATTTAATAATGAGAATATAATAATAATAATTTTAACAAAACACTTGTGTGTTTTGACTCTATTCAACTTTTATTTTCTAATGCCACACTTTTATAATCAAACTAGCTATGACTCCAATACTATAATATTTTGTCAAGAAGAGAATTGAGATGCTCTAATTCTAGGGATGAAAAGATGTATGGATCTATAAAATAGTAGTAGTGAAAAACGAAAAAACCTAAAATTTACAAAAATAAGACAAAAATATATTCAGAAAAGATACGAAATAAATGCTTTTGCAGTCTAACAATGATTGAAAAATAATATGCCAATATAAAAACATCATCGAGCATATTTAACATATAGAAGTTGATATCACTGCCGAAAGTACGATCTTTTCTATTAGTGTGTTAATTTTCACGTCATGTTTGTGTCTTGAATATCTAATTTTTTAAGAAGTTGAGTTACACTATAAGAAACAACAAAACATATGACAAAAGGTGTCGGTTCGAAAATTTCTTGTTTTTCAAAGAGAAGCTATCAAAATAACTCTTGATTCATTTGGTCAAAAAAAAGTCAAAAACTTTTAACGAATTACAAAGGGAACAATATAATTAAAAATTTCTGATAGGTTTTTGAAGGCTAGTCTGAAGGAAATTTGATGATGTTTTCGACAAAAAAATCATCAGAATATGACGTCGGAAGTTCGTCGGAATAATCTGATGGATAATCATATGAACAACATTTCTTGTCCAATATATCATACATTTATTGATGCACCCATCTATATTTGATACAACAAAGCAAGACCGACTACTAATTTTTGTATCTCAAAATATGAAATCGGGAAAGATTATTTTTCGTCGATATCTCTTTCACAAAATCAACAATTGCATCCACCACATTCTTCACTTAAATTAAAATACGTTTTATAGACGTCTTTGTTGTTGTTGATGTTAAAAGCGAATGACCTTCTCTACAACCATATAACATATTTTTAGTTGCATCTAATATATCTGATAACACCAATATTTACCCCTTTTCCTATGAATTTTATTATGTTTTCTTAGTGTTTTTACACGATTATCAACTATTAGAGGTAGTTTTCTTCTATTTATGATATTTAAAGTTATTTCAAGTAAAGAATTAATTTTGAAGCATTATGGAGCTAATTGAATCAAAACCAGTTTTTTCGAGCATCAGAAGTATCATCCAAGACGAAGGCCTTGCCCTCAATGTATTTTGATGAAAGTAGGACATGAGATAGAGAATTTAGTTAGTGTTCAAAGAGCTACATCAATTTTACTAAAAACTAGTCCAACTGGCTCGCAGATGAAGGATGCCTAGAAACGTTAAAACAAAAGAAAGACGACTTGTGTCTCAAACCAGACATTCACTAGACTCAAGTAGCTCTATTCCAATCACTTTGATGCCCAATAAATCAACTTAAAACTCTTTGACACCCAAACATTTTGAGGCTCTAAGGACCGATTTTAGACATTTTGACCTAAGTGAGGGTTTAATAGAAATGTTTTTTTCTTAACTTTTATTTCGAGGAAATTTGTTTAGGTTTAGATATAATAAATTCCTTGGGAGACAGGGATGAAACACTTTTGGTTCGTGTATTTTACAGCCTCCAAAGGATATCTCATTACATCAATATTTCTTTCACAATTAGATTTTATCTATCCTTCTCCCTTTGGTTTGATATGAATGCTTGTTGTATTGATTGATTTCATATTTTTGATTGATTAGTTTGCATGCTAGACAGTAGGTAAGATGGAGTTAATGAGCTTATTTGAATTGGATTACTAATCGATTAGGTTTTATCAATAATGTTATCACATTTGCTTATACTTTAATGCTATTTTACTTGTTAGGCCAGTTTGTAAAGAGATTTTAGGTTAATTTGCATTTATTAAGCTTGTCATACTGCTGGATTCCGTATTTGGTGAGCCTTTCTAGGTATGAAGCGAAAGTGGATCGATATAGAATCATGAACAATCAATCTTGCCCGTAGTAATGCATACTCTTCTTCTACAATGACCAATGGAAGCTGAGTCCCATGGTTGTGTAGAATCCCGAGCTTGGAAAGTGAAGAGGATTTATATGTGTGGTTGTGTTCTAGACCCACACAATATGCCCCTAATCGAATCTTAGTCCTACTTGCTTGCCTTAATTTTCTGCTTGTCTGGTTCATCTCGTTTCATTGATCTATCTCAAGTACAGATGCATGCTAGAATAGGTTTCATTTGCATTTTTGAACATTGAAAAACCAAAAAAAAATCTCAAACCCGAAATGCATATTTCCTTTTTGCTTAGTCCGAAAATCAATGAGTCTTAAGTGTGAATATCTATTCCTTGTGGATTCAATCTCTAAGTATTATTGGAGATGTTGTACATTTGCAGTTAGGTTTTAACTGGGGTAAGACATGACCCCATATCAATATCGAAAATTTGTGGGTTTCTAAAGTTGTTTTCTCCATTCTATCTCCATCATAACAAAATGTATAGATATTTTCATAAAATGCATCATTTACCATTTAAATATTCTCTACATTTTCATTAGCAGTCGTGCTTGTTTCAGCATGCGAATAACAAATTTTGTAACATGACAAAAATAATCATTATACTAGTATTTTCATATACTACTACCATAACATATTTTACGACTACAACAAATAGGACAAAAAGTATATTTTATCCATTTGTAAAATTTTCTCCTCGTTTAAGGCAAATGCTATGAATTGCCTAAGATCTTAAGCAAAGTCTTATGTGAGCAATCACGTTGCCTGACCTTGATGATTTTTATCCATTATTGATAGAAAATAATCTCTCTAATTATGAGAATATATTTCTTTACATGCTTTTAGTTTGATTGTTATGTTGCACATGGAAGGGTTGTGGGCATGAATTTATGAGGAGGTGAATTATTTTCGACGATTTTCTTTCGAAATACAACGAATATATATAAGGATTACATTTTCATAGAAAATTCATTTTGTATGTCGTATGATTCAAAAATGCACTAAAATTTCATCATAAATTTTTGATCAAAATTTCATCAAAAGTTTTGACGGCATTGGTTTCATTAAACATTTTTGATAAAAATTCAATGACAATTGTTTCATCGGAACATCATCATAATTCACCTTCTTTTTGCAATGGTTGTATGATTGTGGTGATGCGTATCTTTTTTATTTTGTGTCATTTTGTTGTATGTTGTTTGCTCATTGATTCGATTTAAAACTAGTTCAAATCTTTTGGATTTTCAAAGACGTGTTAATATTTAGTCTTTCATATTTAAATTTTTTGAAGATTATGAGTTATAGATCAACTAAGACATTTTTGGCTATATGAAAAACTTGGTAAAAGTATCATTGTTTAGTGACTCGCCTCAGATTATTTTCCAAATCCATATCCATAGTAATTTTAGTATTGCAAAAGTCTAATCTTTCTGTATTAAGAGCTTATTTCTTGAAAATGCTTGTATTCGATCGATTTTATTTTAAATTTTATTTTTACATTTTTCGGATCTATAAATTTCAGTTATTGTTAAATATTTAAAAAAAATTAAATTTTATATTATTTTTTATTTTAACAGAAAATATAGAGATTACTACTCCCTCCTTCGTTTCAATGTATAAGTTGTTTTGGTTAAAAGCGTACATTTTAAGACATTTTTTGCTTTTTATGTGTTAGATAAAGAAAATATTATTTTATCCTTTACATTTAATTAAAAAAAATGAGAATAGCGGTACAAAGAAAATGAAAAAAGTTTTTCCCACTGAATTTTGATCATAAATTAAAATTTTAAGATAACTCTTTGCCTCACTAAACAAGTAAAACATAAAAAACCTTCAAAACAACAAACAACTTATATATTGAAACGGAAGTAATAAAGATCACTAGTTACAGATTTTGTTTATATATTATCCCATATCAAAACGATTATTGAATAGAGATATTACAAGAAACAAATATGATTTTTTTATATAGATCTCTTTTGCAGGGTAGAGAAAGAGATGTTAGTGGAGTACTGCAACTGAAGGGCTATATGACGCACACACCTTGTTTGTTTCCTATCTGTCCGACTACCTCGAACCTCTTGTTCCTTGATGCACAGACTGTCCAGGTGATACTTATCCAATATCACATGACTAGACATTAATATATATAACCATGTATTACTGAATGAAAATATATAGTATAGTGTGTATATATCGAAAAATAGTATTAGAGGAAGATCAATGTATATATGTTAAGTATATATTTGTAACAACTAATATCCTTTTCTACTCATATGTATCACATTATATAATTTACTTATACAATCAATAAGACTATAAGTTCAATCTCTATGTGATATCAGAGCCATATATCCTTCTTAGAGACCTAAACCTATAACCTTTTTCTTCTTTCTTTGCTTTTTCAATCTCAGCCGCCATGGCCAACTCCTCAAACACCTCAACTCATGACACCATCCAAATCAATATCCAATCTCTTCTTCATGTAAACATGACAAACGTCTCAAAACTCACCTCCACCAATTATCTAATGTGGAATCTCCAGGTCCATGTTCTCCTAGATGGTTATGGCCTTGCTCATCATCTTGATGAATCCAAAACCCCACCCTCTCCAACGCACACTGTTGCGGGTACATATCCCGCATATATCATCACATGGCTGCGTCAAGACCGACTCATTTACAACGCTCTCCTCGGTGCGCTATCTGAATCTGTCCAACCTCTCGTCTCACGGGCAACAACCGCGGCTCAAGTGTGGAGCACTTTTTCATTAACCTATGCGAAGCCAAGTCGAGGTCATATAAAACAATTCAAAACACAAATCAAAAACTGGAGAAGGAGAACAAGACGATATATGCATACTTCAAGGCCATCTAACTCGGATGGATCAACTTCCAATCCTTGGTAAGTCGATTGAGCATGAAGATCAAATTGATCTCATTCTCGACGGTCTTCCTGAGGAATACAGAAATGTGGTGGATCAGATCAAGGGTCGCGACACATCACCAACGATTACAGAAATCTATGAGAAATCAATTAATCATGAAGACAAGTTACTCAACTTGTCCTCAGTTTCGTCGGTTCTCCCTGTCTCTGCCAATGCGGTTCATTATCGCTCATCCCAACCTGCCAATAATAGCAATAACAATCGTCAGCGTAACTCCTCACATGGTCAAAACCGCTACAACACAAACCAGTGGCAGCAACAAACAAACAGATCTGATAATCGGTCTCCAAGACAGTACCTGGGCAGATGCCAAATATGTGGTGTGCACGACCATAGTGCCAAGCGTTGTGCTCAGCTTCATGCCTATCAGTCCACATCCAACGCCACTACGCCTTGGCAGCCACGAGCTAATATGGTTGCAGCCTCATCCTACACACCAAGCAATTGGTTAGTGGATAGTGGTGCAACGCACCATATTATCTCATATCTTAATAACTTGTCTCTGCACCAGCCCTATCAAGGCAGTGATGACGTCATAATTGCTGATGGCTTGAGCCTCGCCATTACTCATGATGGTTCTATCTTACTCCCATCTCAAACTCGTCAAATAAAATTTAAACAAAGTCTTGTGTGTACCCAATATCAATAAGAACCTTATCTCGGTATATAGACTTTGTTACTCTAACAATGTCTCCGTCGAATTTTTCCCGACTTCATTTCAGGTGAAGGATCTACGGACGGGGGTCCCATTGCTCCAAGGCCAAACTAGAGACGAGCTCTACGAATGGCCTATCTCATATTCTAAAGTCACGGCTATGACTATCTCTTCTACTCCAAAGGCTACGTTATCTTCATGGCACTTGCGATTAGGCCACCCATCTCTTTTTATTCTCAATACCACTATTACTAAACACTCATTGCCTTTATCTGCATCTTCTAAGAACCTTTTGCCATATTCTCACTGTTTGATTAATAAGACACATAAGCTTCCTTTCTCTGTTTCGAGTAGTACCTCTACATGTCCTCTTGAGTTTCTCTTTAGTGATGTATGGACCTCCCCAATCCTATCTACCGCAAATCACAAATACTACGTTATCTTTTTCAATCATTTCTCTCGCTACACTTGCCTCTTTCCTCTGCAAAATAAATCGCAAGTCAGAGAAGTCTTCGTAGTTTTTCGGTAGTAGAGAACTAATCCCAAACAAGAATTGGAACTTTGTTTGCAAATAACGGCGGTGAATATGTTGCGCTCAGATCTTATCTCGCTGACACTGGCATTTCGCATTTGACATCGCCTCCACACACGCCCGAACATAACGAGATTTCAGAACAAAAACATCGTCATATCGTCGAGATGGAGCTTACTTTGTTATCTCAAACATCGGTTCCAAAACAGTATTGGAGCTATGTCTTTGCTATCGCCGTTTATCTGATTAACCGACTACCCACACCCAATCTCGAACTCAGCTCATCTTTTCAGCGGCTCTTTGGTGTCTCACCCAATTACGAACGCCTCCGTGTCTTTGGTTGCTCCTGTTATCCTTGGTTGCGTCCATAAAATCGACACAATCTTGATGACAAATATCTTTGGTGTGTCTTTCTAGGCTACTCCACTACACAGTCAGCTTATTATTGTCTAGATCCCACAGCAGGGCGTGTGTACACTTCTCGCCACGTTATTTTTGAAGAGACCACATACCTTTTTGCCGATTTTTCCTCCTCCTCGTCGCACGCCACTATCTCACCACCGTCTTCATCACCACTGGTCTCTCCATCTCCTGTTCAGCCTCTGGATGAGTCTTCTCTCTGGACCCCCGTTGGCTCATACCTTCACCGTCACCCACCGTCTGTCGTCGTCACTCATCCACACCAGCCACCGCCATTTACTCAGGTATTGTCATTTTCTTCCTTACGCTCTCTTCCTCTTTCCTTACTTGAGCCCATTGCTCACATCCAAAATGGGCCGACACCCACGACCCAACAAAAAATTCCAAATATCCAATCCACTATTAATCTAGTCGTACCCATAGATAACCCAACAAACACTTCTACAACCCATGTACAACCTCATCCATTAACCACTTCCCCTCCTCAATCCACTACCAATTGGGCCTCACCCACACATAACCCAACCACCACTTCTTCAACCCTGGCCCAAACTGATCCTTTACCATCTCTCCCTCCTCAATCCACTTCTAATCCACCATACACTACAACCGCAACATCAACCCCTCTCACCGTTACCTCTCCGACCAATGCCACCACCGCTCAAGTGACTCTCGCCTCATCTGACCCACCTCCGAACTGTCATCAAATGAAAACTCGAGCCAAGAATAATATTACCAAACCAATACAAAATCTTTCCCTTACTATTACCTCCTCCCACTCTCGTGCCTCAAAACCGAAAATGGTGACTCAAGCTCTCCGTGATGAGAGGTGGCGACGGGCGTGTATGCTGAGTACGATGCCCAGATACGTTATCGCAGTTGGAATCTTATTCAAGCTCACTCGGCACAAAACTTGGTCGGATGCCGATGGATTTTAACAACTAAACACTTGCCCAGTGGAACTGTGGATCAGTATAAGGCTCGGCTCGTGGCGCGAGGGTTCACACAACATTACGAAGTTGATTATGGGGAGACGTTTAGTCCAGTTATAAAGTTAACCACCATCAAAATCGTTCTCGATGTCGCAGCAAAATATCATGGCCCGTGAAGCAATTAGATGTTAACAATGCTTTCCTTCATGGCGAATAGACAGAAGAGGTCTATATGGTTCAACCACCCGGTTCATAGATCGCGATAGACCTAATCATGTATGCAGATTGCGCAAGCCCATCTATGGCTTAAAATAGGCTCCTCACACGTGATATATGTCACAGAAACAACATCTCCTTGATGGCGGATTCGTCAATTCTTTCTTCCAACTCCTCATTGTTTGTTCACCAGACAGGTACATCATGCACGTATGTCTTTGTATACGTTGATGATATCTTGGTCACAGGAAACGATTCACAGCTTATTGCGAAGGTGTTACACTCACTGGCTGATCGATTCTCCATCAAGGACCCAAAGGACCTTGACTATTTCCTCGGCATTGAGGTTCACCGCACAACTGTCGGCATTCACTTAATGCAAAGACGATATATCTTGGACCTACTACATAAGAACAACATGGCTGAAGCTAAAACTGTCCCCACTCCACTGCCAACCACACTGAAACTCACGTTAACTACATGTACTGCACTCGCTGATCCCACGCAATATTGGTCGGTTGTTGGCAGCCTCTAATACCTGGCATACACGCGTCCGAATATCTCTTATGCGGTGAATCGTTTGTCTCAATTCATGCATCGCCCCACGGGTGAGCATTGGAAAGGTGCCAAACGCATACTCCGCTACTTAGCGGCCACCACCTCACATGGTATCTTCTTACATAAGAATACTCTGCTCACCTTACATGGCTTTTCCGATGCCGACTAGGCTGGGGATACACATGTCTATGTTTCCACTAATGCCTACGTCATTTATCTTGGCGGAAACCCAGTGTCATAGACCTTGAAGAAACAGAATAGTGTGGCGCATTCATCGAATGAAGCCAAATACCGTGCGGTCGCTAACACGGCAGCTGAAATGCGCTGGATTTCCTCGCTTCTCACGGAGATGGGCATCACCATTCAAAAGCCACCGTTCATCTATTGCGACAACATTGGGACCACATACTTATGTGCCAACCCGGTGTTTCACTATCGTATGAATCATGTTGCTCTTGACTATCATTTTGTTCGCAACCAGATTCAATCTGGTTCACTGAGGGTATCGCATGTCTCAACCGCAGATCAACTCGCCGACGGACTTACCAAGCCGTTGTCACACCAATTGTTTCTCCGGGCACGTTTCAAGATTGGAGTGAGAGATCTCCCTCCATCTTGAGGGGGCATATTAGAGAAAGATCAATGTATATATGTTAAGTATATATTTGTAATAACTACTATCTTATTCTACTCATATGTATCCCATTATATAATGTACTCATACAATCAATAAGATTATAAGTTCAATATCTATAAATAGTATAAATGATAAAGAAAAAAAATATGATCCCTATACATTAAGTCAGAAGTAAGTTTTCCACATGTCACCACCACAACTATATTTAACAAATAAATTCATGACATGACAACTTAGCGTAATTTGATTGGTTTTAAATTAAGTTGATTGCATCTAAAATTTTTGATATGACAACCTAAATTCTTTGAATAAAATTAGTTGTTGCCAAAAAAATTTAGTAGTTAGATCTCTAAAGTGTGTCATGTACGTATTTAATAAAAAAATATAAAACTAGAACTAATAATAACACATAGTTTATAATAAATTTAAGAAGTTGAACAAAATATAATAAAATTTTTGTCAAGTAGTTGAATAAAATATAATAAAATTAATTACGAAGTGAGTTTGTCACATATCTTCAGCGGGATGAGTTTCAAGAAAAAATTGACATGAAATTTGATTAGTTATAATCATAATTTTATTTTTAACATTCCATTTAATAATCCTCTAAATATAATTGTGACTTAATTTGACACATGTCTTCACCAAATTAGCTTTTAACTAATAAAAATTATAGAGAATAATGATGTATAACACGAAAACACGGTAACAATTTTTTTCTATACATTAATTGAGGATTTATTTCGGCCCATATCATTATTGTAATAACTTTTTATCTAAAAAATTGTGACATGGTACTACAAAAATGTTAATTTGTGACTGTAAATTTAGTCACAAAAGGTTGCAACCGATTCGCTACTAAATTATGACTAATTACGAGCACAAAAAATACGGAGGTGAAATAGTCGCTAATTACAGAAACATGAAATAGTCGCAAAATAGTAGGTAATTCACTATTGCATTGAGACTATATGACTACGATTCAAATATAGTCGCAAATTAGTCTTAATTTTAGGACTCTTTTATGACTACATTATTTAATGGCAAAGTTGTCGCAACAGAGTCATAAAATTAGTTAAAAAATTGGAAAACATCGTATATAAGTTGGTGTACCAAACTTTGGGACTATGTTTTTTAGTTGCAATTTAGTCGCATATTAATGAGTAGATAGTGGCAAATAAGCGACTTTTTATGTAGTCTCAAAGCAATGAGAAATATTTTCTCTATAAAACTAACGTCCAACTTCGTTACATTTGCAATCAGATTATTTGTTCTCCTCGTTCGAATAATAAAACCTCTTCACTTGTAAATTTCTTGTTTACCAAAGAAAATGTGGAATCATCATCCAGAGCGTGGATGTATAATAGGATTGATCCATACACACAAAATATCTCAAGCGACTTCTTGGCAGGTGTAAAACAATTCATGAATTTTGCAAGGAGCCAGTCTATCGCCCAAAACAGTGGAGGTAGGTTCTATTGAATTTCTGTAAAATTTCAAAATTCTAAATTGTTGTCGGGGTCTACAATTTCAAAGCATTTGTATAGTAGATGATTTATGTCAAACTATTATGTTTGGTATAAGCTTGGTGGAGATTATAATATAGTCGGGGGAACTAGTTATGGTAATGTAGAATATACTAGCGATAACCTACCAATAGAAATTGGTGGAGGAAATACCTATGATCAGATGTTGAATGATGCATTTCGTGATTCCACGATTCATGAAAGTGGTCATCACCATGAACATGAAAGTGGTCGTCATGTTCATAAAGAACCAACCCATGAGGAGAAAAAAAATCTACGACATGTTAGATGCTACAAACACTCCACTTTATGATGGATGTCATGAGGGACACTCACAGTTGTCGTTGGCTGCTCGATTTATGAATTTTAAAGCGGATCATAATCTTCCCGAAAGCTGCATGGACTCATGGTCGTAAGTCTTATCAGAGTACTTACCTGAAAGTAATAAAGCAACTCGTTCATACTATGAGACAGAAACTTTGATGAGAAAGATGGGGTTGGCGTACCATACATTTGATGTATCTATTGATAATTATATACTCTTCTAGAAAGGAGATTGAGAATTTGGAGCATTGTAAGTTCTGTAGAAAACCAAGGTACAAGTCAAAATAGGGGCGAATGAGAATACCACTTAGTCGTATGTGGTATTTACCTATTACTGATATATTGAAGAGAATGTATCAATACGAGAAGATTGCATCGTTGATGAGATGACATCTTGAGCATGAATTAGAAGACAAAGTAATGTATCATCCATCTGACGGGGCAGAGTGGAAGAATTTTCAACAGTTGCATTCTTCATTTGCACAAGAAATGCGAAATGTTTATCTTGGATTATGTACAGATTATTTTAATCCATTTGGTATGTCAAAAAATTATTAGTTTTGGCCTGTGATCATGACTCCATACAACTTACCCCCAGATAATTCCATGAACAAGGAGTATATTTTTCTTATTATTTTGAATTCAGGACCAAATCATCCACGAGCTAGTCTTGATGTTTTCCTCCAGCCATTGATCGATGAGTTAAAGCAGTTGTGGTCTACCAGAGTCAAAGCATATGATGTGTCATTGGGTAAAAATTTTAACCTAAAAGTTATTCTTTTATGGAATATAAGAGATTTTCTAGCATATGGTATGTTGTCGGGATGGACAACACATGGAAGATTGGCGTTTTCAAATTTACATGGACAATACAAATGCTTTTCAACTGCCGGCTGGTAGAAAACATGTTTGTTCCACTTCTAATCCATTACGGTAGAATAAAACAAATTTTTTGAAGGGTAAACACACAATAAATGACTATCCACCTCAATATTTGACAGTGAAGAAGTTTTATATGAGCGTATAAGGCAGGTTGAACCACCTAAAATATTTGAGTGTGGTGGAAATGGTCACGAAGAAAAAAAGGACAGATATGGGAGATGGTATAATTGGCATAAAGAAAGCATATTTTGGGAGCTACCATACTGGACAAATCTAATGCTGAGACACAATCTAGATGTGATGCATATCGAGAAGAATTTCTTCGATAACATTATCAACATTGTTATGAATGTTAAGGACATATCGAAATACTTGGTGAAGTCAATATTAGATATTGCAAGATTTTGTATTTGCAAAGATTTGCACATTGATGATCTAGGGAGAGCTCCATTTTCAATCTTTCGATTGAGTGAAAAAGCAAGACAATCGTTACTAGAGTGTATTAAGAATGAGGTTAAATTTCCAGACGGTTATGCAACATACTTAGTTAGTTGTGCAAACATCAACGGTGGAAAATATTTGGGTATGAAGAATCACGACTGTCATGTATTTATGGGACGATTGCTTCCGTTTGTCTTTGCAGAACTTTTGCCACGAAACGTACACCTCATATTATTAGGTATATATTTTCATATATATTTAATTCATTTTTTTGTTACTCTTTATTTTTAACGATATATTTACATAACTAATAAATATAATATCGTAATGTTTTCATATTGTAGGGATAAGATCATTTTTCCATAACTTATATAGCAGAGCATTGGATCCAGCTTGCGTACGAAATTTGAAAGATAAGAGACACTCGAGGAGTTCGCTTTAGACTTGGAAGTCTTGCAGAAAACATCGAGGAGGAAGAACTCGAAGATGCTGGAGTCACTGCCTCAATACTCGCATAGCTGAAGTCTTAGCTTGAAGCAGTGAATCGTAAGATCGCTGAACAACAAACACATAATTCTCATCGCGATGAAGAACTTCGAAATGCTAAAGATTCAATGGTGATACTTCTTGAGTATATGAAGAATAAGGATCTCAACTTCGAAGGTTATATGGCAAGACGAGCAGCGGCAACAACAAATGCAATTGCAACCCCCTCACCCTCAATTGTTCCGCAATCCACGAATTAAATGCAATCCTAGATATGTAAAGTTTCTTCTTCCTTTGGACAATGACTGCTTTGGACAATGACTTTTTTGTATATTTCATCTTTGTAAACAATGGCAGGGATATCAATTTTGTAAACTAGTTATGATATATACCATTTCTGTTATTATAGTTTGTATAAATTTGGAAACTAATTAGGCCATTGTTGGGTATATTAAAATATCATTTGCCACCATTTACATTTAAAGCATAAATGAATCAAAATAGAAGCTATTTTTTTACTAAAAACAAAAGTCCAGGGTTACAATTGTACACTATTGTACCACTAAATTCAGTCGTTGCGTAATTTCTTCTAACAAATACGTCATTAATTAGTCGCTAATCTATGACGGTAACAAAGTCATAAGTTAGTCGTTAATATACGACCAAAACATAGTCACAAATTAATTCGTAATTTGCCTTTATAGGATTTGTCTTAACTTAGTCAATAATTTATTACAGTAAAAGGATGTCTGAAATACGCGACTACAAAAAATGCTCTTAAATTAATCGCAAATATACACTACAATAAAACAGATAAATTATGACCAAAATAATAGTCATAAAATAGTCGCAAACGTCGATTTGCAACTATTTAGCGACTAAAATTAGTAGTCGTTAATAAATGGTCGCAAAAATATATAGTCGCAAAACAATCTGTGTTTTGCGACTTTATTAAGACAATACTACTTATTTGGTTATTTGCGACTATATTATGACTTTATTTTAGAGAGAAAATAGCGATGTTATATTTAGTCGCTAAATAGTCTCTTTTTTGCAACTGTTTTCAGACTATATTTTAGTCACAGAATGGCAACTATTTTGTATGTTATGTTTCTGGTTTTGATTGAGCATAATTAGATTCCTGTTTTGTTTCCAATTTTAAAAAACACAAAGTAGACAAGCAAAAAATGACAATCCACAGTAGTTAAATATATTATCAAACATATATGTTCCATGGTTTACAAAAAGATTCAAACTAGACATGTTCCAAGTTACAAAGTTTTCTAGAATCTAAAATTAAACCATGTACAAAAAAGTTAGAAGGAAAAAGTTACTGGGAATTTTGTTCATGAGTGTTGCTGGTGCTGGTGTTGGTGTTGGGAATTGCTGGTGTTGGTGTTGGTGTTGCCAAGGATCGTCTTGCCATAAATTCAGAAAAATGGTTGGGGTCCTTGTCCTTCATATACTCCAGAAGCATCTCCACTATTGTCTTTGAAACTCTAGCCTCTTCATCGTGACGAGTGTTCTCTGCGGCTTGTTCCGCGAGCGTACGATTAACAGCTTCTAGCTGAGCCTTCATCTCTGCGAGAGATGAGGCAGAGAATCCTGCGGCCTCTTGTTCTTTCTCCTCGGCAAGAACATCAGCTAGACTTTCAAGGCCAAAGTGTCCTCCTCGTCCATCTGTTGTAGTACAATAGTAATATAAGGCATAACAATTAAAGTCAGCAAAACCAACAAAGCATATTCGCAAAAACAGAAGAGAAGCTGCTAATCGTAACTGCTAACAGAACATAAGAGAAGCTGCTAACAGAACAGAAGAGAAGATGTTGAAACAAAATATGAAATCTTTATAACTTTGTAGTTACTTGGCAAAAGAAAACAGTAATGTATTCAGAATAATCAGATGTGAACAAACCAATATAAGCACAAGTAACATGATGAACTAAAGCATGTGACCAAATCAATATAAGCACAAGCAACATAAAATACTTAACAACATAATGAACTAAAACATAACATGGATAAGATTAAGCAATATACAGAAGATTTTAAACCTGGAGGAAGATCTCTTTTTGTTCTGCAATGGACACGGTCCTAGGGGTTGAGTGATCGGCTAGATCCAGATTGCCAGCAGTTAACTCTGCCTCTCTTTCTTGTAAGGTCTTCGTGTATGCTTCTGATATGTTGATGGCTTTCTCGTCATCAACAAAACTTCCATCTGCCTTAGTGTGGGCTCTCAGGAAGACCTCACCAAAAGAGACAGGCCTCCTCAACTCCTCCTCCTATAAGAACAAAGAAAGATCATGAGTTAATGTAAAGAAAATAAAAAACCAGATGGAAGAAGTACTACCATTTCTTCCTGGATTTGCGAGTAAGAAGCTTGGCAAGCGACATGTTTGTGTCTTCCAAGCCCACCATGCGTTGAATTCCGGCAGTTCAAATAAGTTTGGCTCCTACTCTTTTGTTGTGGAGTGCTCTAGTGCACTTGCATTTGCGCCCAAAGTGTATCTTTTATCCAAAGAGGTCTTACTCCTGATTACTTTGCTTGGCTCACTATCCCTTTCATCCGCCTCTTCGCAATCTTTAGAATCTCTTCTTTAACAAGAGCACTGATACCTAGATCCCAACCGTATGATCGCTGCAAAAAATCAAACTTCTGTCAAGTTATATTATGACATAATAAATCAGAGAATCATCATAAAATAAACCACAACTAAACATAAATTTAGTTTATATGAAAAAAGAAAGTTACTAGGCTTACCGTAAACGTCCTCCAATATCGTTTTTGAACGGCAATTGGTGTGACCTTCCAGCTATAGTAAGGTCCATCAAACTTCCGTCGAAATATCCTAGCAATGGCCCGTGAGAGTTTACCTTTGCCTCTAACACGAAACCTGTTTACAAATTTCAGAAGAAAAAGTGCATCATAAGAAAATTAAAAGCCATCAACAGGTGAATGACAAGAAAGAAACGCTCAAAAGAAGACTTAAAAGCAAACAGAGACAAAACATAGAACATCATCTATTACTTAAACAGAGCCAGCAAAAGTTATACTTCATGCATACCATCATCTACTCTTACTATGAATAACTTATAAGGTAATCTTATATACAAAATACTATGATTAACCACAATACCAAACATAGACAAAACATAGAACAATGCCAATACAGAGACTAAA
>OVAN01000477.1:0-59063 GCA_900406275.1 Anastatica hierochuntica
CCAACACTTAGTCGAATTTCCAAGCCTTTCCTTCGAACCTTATGCATCTTTCCATAGACTAAGTCCTTTCCAACAAAATCTTCCCTTTTGTAGACTAACCTCATAGCTTTTGATCATTTCTGGACTTAAGTGTTCGGATTTCCGAACGCGGGTGTTACACCCGGCCCTAGGTACAAGCTGTAGAAGCATCAGCTTCCGGCCTCAAATAAAAAAAAGAAACATCAGTCGTTCATGTACAAAAGATTCTGTAGTTCAATCGGTGTAAACCTTAACTCTTTCACAAAGAGTTCGTGTGTTCGAAACACACACATGTGTGAAAGGCCAATAATTTTTTAAAAAAATTTATAGCTGCCCATTTTTTTTGCTTCTAGCCCATTAAACTTTCGGGTCGGGCCTGGTCACACCCGAAGTTAATTTTTACTTTAAGAGTGTGATTGATGAGTTGTAGAATGAATTGGAGTAATTAAAAGAAGTTGAATTGAGAGAAAAAGAACATGTATGATTAGAGTAAAGTGGAGTAAAATAAATAATGATTTGATTGGTAGTGGATAAGAATAAGTGATAGTAAATGAGAGTAAATAAGAAAGATTAAAATAATATAATATATTTTAAATTATTTCTTAAAGTAGATACTAATTTGAAACACATTACAAATACACACATCACGTAAATATGTTTTAAATAAAACAATATTTTTAGGAAAATCAAATACAATTAATGACGACGTCGAGACCCACATCGACTTGTTGTCCATATCTATTGAGCAATAAGATCATGAACTATCCGTATATACATTCCTGCTTCCGATTCTTCTTCAACTCTGACACCATTATTTCCTTCTTGGTCATCGTTTCCAAGATTTTGTTCTTGAACGACATCCTTCTCAGTATCGATATTTTCAAAATCAAAGTCTCTGATATTGTGCTGCCGAATAAAATTATGGAGACCCTCCTTAATTTTGTGTGGCGAAATTCATTAAGAACCCTCCTTTTTTCCGAACACCAAATGTCCGTTCGATAACAAAACGTAAGAAGCATGCAATTTATTGAACATTTCCTTACTATTTTGAGGTTGTCCACTATTCTGAAACTCTTGAAGATGATATCTTCCACCCTCTCTGTGGTTCTTTCGATACGGAGCTAAATATCCACGTCTATTAGTGTATCCCGAATCAACAAGATAATATTTATTTTCTGGAGGTACTGGAAACATCAGATCATCTCGTATTGCAGTCGCCAACACTCGTGCATCATGGGCAGATCCTACTATTCCGACAAAACAATAAGTAAAAAGCATGTTGTAATCACATATAGCCAAAACATTAAGGCTTGCAAATCCTTTTCTGTTTATAAACCGGATGCCATCTCGACCCAGTGTCACCATAACCGGTAGATGCACCCTATCAAGTGCACCAACAAATTCATTAAAGTGAGGCCAAAATCCTTTATCTCTAGGTAGACAATTAGAGATAGATATAAGTTCTTGGGCAGTTCGTGGTCGTAAATAATCAACAACCAGTCAATCCATTGCTTGAAGAACACCGTGAAACTTCCGCCAAATCGTCTCTTGTGAACGGTCGAACCTTAGTGCAATATCATGTTGTGTATCGTTTTGAGCACAAATCATTAAGATTATTGCGACGCTCTCATCAAGTCTTACTTGTCTAGAGTTTTCTAAGCCATACTTTTCATGAAATAATGTACACAACTGTGTGAATGCCTCCGAACTCATTCTAATAAGTGTTTGACATGAGAATTCATTACCATAAATTTGACCTTGTATAATATTTCATCCTTCTCCTTGCTCTGCACTTCTAGGTTCCTTATAAAAATATCTCATGTAATACTACAACAAAGGAGATATTCATGTTTCCACGATCTCTTCTTCTTCAAGTAACATCAACTCTACAATCTCTTCATCTCAAAAATTTTCGATTCCGTATGAACGTAACTCAGCAATTTGAAATTCCTGATATTTCATATGAAATCAAGTTAGAATTTTCAAAACATTTTTTATTACAACAACACTAATACATAACTAAAGCAATATTTATTAGCTAACATCAACATTATCATTTTTTATTCTTATCCTTTGCCTTCTTAAAAAAGTTAATCATTCTAGCAGCATTGCTAGAAGTTGACCTTGCAGATCTAGAAGTGTCAATGCCAAATGAATAGGAAATATTTGTCTCATGGGTGCTTGAACCATAGAACTCAAAGTTAGGAGAAGAAGTTGGTGAATTAACTCCACCGAATGAATGAGAAGGCAAAAAATCGTCATCTTCTGTGCCTAAATTAAACCTTTGATCATGGACAAAACCTCTACCAGCAGATTCTCCACCAACAAATCCTTGATCACCGATAAAACCTCCACCAGCAGATTCTCCACAACAAATCCATGATCACCGTTAGATCCTCCACCAAGAAATCCTCCCCCCAAAAATCCTTCATCACCATTAGAACCTCTATCAACAGATCCTCCACCAAAAGAACCTCTGCCAACAGACCCTCCATCACCAGATTCACGACCAAAAGAGCCACCATAACTATAACCAAAAGCATCAGATCCAACCTGATCACTTCCACTATTGCTGCTTGTCACTCACAGATTTACAAAATCACAATGATTTCCAAATCGATCTACACCGGCTAACCTTTCTAAGTGTTGAATTTTCTTTTTTTTCACTTGCGCAACTTCGTAAAACCATCACGAATATCTTCATCGTTCATTAACAATTTGTTTGTCTCCCACCGAATTGTATTCATTGGTTCAATAGGCAAAGATTCTAGTATTACAAGTGCATCTCCGTACGTCGGTTTTGAGTTTTGGCATGCACGCACCACTTCCAGCAATTGTCCCCAGGATTCTTCCATGTGTTGGAATCTTCCATCAATTTGGCTCTCAAAATTAGCTCTTCTCATATGTGTACACCGTGTAGATGCACTCCGACCTCGTGAAGATGACCTTCTCGTCGTATATGGAGAATGTCGAATTGTCTCTCTATTATGATGAACAGGTATTGAGTCGAGAAATTGTTCGAGGGAAACGAAAACGAGCAATGAATCTTTAAAATTTAAAAGCCCATTTCCTATCAATCACACAATCCGCAAGTGCACGGATATGTCATTGTAATACTTTGGGGTCGAACCACAAGGAGCAAACCTTAGGTAGATGGATCTATGCTTTGGGAATACACACTGAAGCCTATTTAAGCAAATAGGAAGGTTGGGTTTGTTTTGGTTTTCTTAATAATCTAGAAATGAAAGCAAGGCAAGAAAGTAAACAACTTAAATAAAGACAATAAACTTAAATAAAGAAAGCAAACATAAACTAGAAAAATGCTAACTTGAAATAAACTATAAACTAAGATGATGGACCAAGGGATGTTATAATCGATCTACTTAGAAAGATGGTGATAAAGGTGTTAGATCAAGCTATTGAGCACAAATCCTTTACCAAGGGCAATACTAACCTAATCCACCCTCATGGCAAGAGGCCATTTCCTTATCATTCGCATTCACTCAACTCTCGTTTGTTGCAAATGATAAATTGGTTAGGAATCATTAAGAAAAAGTTCATATAGTCACTAAACTCCCTAGCAATCAACTCCCGTTGGCTAAGCTAAGTTTAGCATGCTTTAGGTTTTCCTAGACATTTCATCGAACACCTCTCGGATGTGAAATGCATACATATCAAGATCAAGTTTTTATCCTAGATCTATCATTAAGAATACCTAAACCATAGAGATCTAACTTCATTCTATCCTTAGACATCATTATCTAACCACCTAATCACTCCCTAATCTACCAATCCAAGATCCAATGTGTTCTACTCACTAAGGCCCATGGAAAACCAAGAAGTGTCACAAGCTTCTTGAAAATCCATGCTTGAAGAGAGAAAAATGTGAGAAGAGATGAGAAGAGATGATTGAATGCAAACAAACACAAATAGATCCAAGAAAAATCCTAACTTTGTAAGAAAAGAAGAAACTTGGAAAAAAGGAGAAAAGAGATGAAGAACAATGGATCTAAAGAGAGGAGAAATACATAAATGATTCAAATAGATTTAAGCACAAAGTGTTTACAAATCTTTAAATCAAACTTAAAAACATGAAGAACACACAAAAAACACTAGCTTAGGTAGTCCAAATGTTCGTGGTGGCTAAGAGGATGTATTTATACTAAAAGGGAAGAGAGGAAGCCCTAAAAAGGGCATTTTTGGACAAAGGTAGCCAGCAGTCGACCTCCAAGGTCGATGGGAGCATGCACAAGGTCGATGGGAGCTTCACTTTAGCAGTAAGGGTGTTGTTTGCTGGAAATGTAGGCAGCCATCAACCTTAGGTAGCCAGCCATCGACCTGGAGTTCGATGGGAGCTTCCCTTTACAACTTCTTCTTATTATTCTTTCAATTGTCATCAAAATGGCGTATTATTTGCATATATTCTCTTCTCCACTTCCACTTGGCTCTTGATTCTCTTTGTTTCTTCATCATTTAAGCATCAAGAATCTATCATCCCAAGCTCTCAAGTTGCTCATCCAAAGGTTGCACCTACAAATGCAAAAGAATGCAATGCAAAGACGAAAATCCTAAACTAGACTCAACTTAGAAACTTTATGAATTCTAACACCTAAATACATTATATACAACCTAAATGCAACTAAAAGACATACTAAATGAAGTTAAATATGTGTTAAATTATGAACACATCAACAGGTGATCGGGAAAGTCTTGGCAGATCATCATCAGATACACTTATATTTAGATCCACTTCAGGGAATGAGGTTTGACCATTTGCTACTTTTTCACCATCAACCGCATCATCATCATGTGTTTCTTCATTTTCTCTATTTTGGAGATGAACTCCTAACATATGTGGTGAATATCGATCATCTTGTTCAACGTCATGTTCTCCATATATTTTATCAAGTAAATCTTTGAATGGAAGAGGATTATTTTGTAAGACGGTTATATATTTGCGACTGTTAGGTGGAACCTCCTGAAATAATAGATATTTAAAATTGTTAATGAATTGATTTAACAAGATAATTATAAATTTTATATAATCATCAATTAAGTATGATATGAATAATTAAAATGTAATAAAAATTAACTTTAATTGTGGCTAATTATAAACAATTTAAATTATTAAATTACCGTGCATCGATCTGCCCACCAAGACGAAAACATGTTTACTTTCCCCGTTGTGTCATCAACGTATACACCAGTGCGTTGCTTAATATGTTGTTGAAGTACCACAATCTTCTCAAATAATCGAGTTTTTCTTTCATCTCGGGTTTCCATTTAACTGACTCTCCAGTTAATTCATGGAATTTTTCTTCTATTCTTCGTTTTCCAACACCTACTGGTAGTCTAACTGTGTAATCTTCTGTTTCTAATTCAGAAATTATAAGTTCAAGTAGATTTTGTGTTGTTCTAGATGTCCATTTATACTAAATTATATTTTAAATTTTTTTTAAATATCATTATTATTAAACATCAAATTTTTTTGTAAAATTTAAAAGTTATTTTTAAAAAATATAACGTACATTATTTGTTGGACCTTCAACGCTTGTTCTGCCACCATGTCTTGATGACCTTGTGCCACCACCTCTAGAACTGCTAGCACGATTCGATGATCCAGTACGACTAGGTACGACCACGATTACGGTTAAGGTTGATTAACCATCGGTTACGGTCAGAAAAATGCTTAACCTTGACTTTAACCATTTAATATATGGTTAAAACATTTACGGTTAAATACGGTTATGGTTAAACGGTTATAGTTAAGTACGGTTACAGTTATCTGATAATAATTTTAGTTATTATTATATTTAAAAAAGTATTTTGATAAGATAAATAAAATTAGCTAACTTAATAAGAATTATTATATTAAAAAATATTTTTTGAAATTTAAATGTTAAATCCAAGAAAAAATTTCTATTTTATTTTTCTACACTAAAAAAAGTTGGAGTTCTTATTAAGAGTTGTTGGTTTAGTTTTGGTTAAATCCAAACAAAATGATCATATTCATATTTTTCATAGTTATGATGATAAAACATGATTTATAATTGCATCATCAAATATTGACCATAGATTTTAATTTGGAGTAAACAATTTTTACTTTTTTATATACATTATTGTCCAATAGCCACAAGTATACTTCAATTATGTAAATAGTTAATTACAAATAATTTCGGTAAATATCTAAAATGAAAATTTATTTAAAATAAACAGAGCAAAATATCAATAATTTATTAACAAAAAAATATTCACTATCTTCGGATCTCGTTGTTGATACATCACTATCAATATCTTCTAGCTCGTCTTCATTGTATAAGGTTCTTGTATATTGTTATTAATAGAGTCCACGTAAAATACGTGTGTATATATATATATATATAATTCTTTTTTAAAAACGGTTACGGTTACAATTTTATGGTTAATTTCATGGTTAACCGACGATTTAAATACGGTTACGGTTAACTAACGGTTACGGTTAAAAATTTTGTTTAACCATAACTACTATATTTTTACGGTTGACGGTTACGGTTGTAAGTGTTTCGTACGGTTACGATATGGTTACGGTTTAAATACGTAACAGTTACAGTCCAAAATACGGTTACGGTTAGGTTTTGGCCATGCCTACGTACGATCAATTTGTTGACATCCTCGACTCGCACTTGAACGTACGTTTTGTGATATATTATTCATCTCTAATAATAAAAATACAAAAATAATAACAATTAAAATTGTTAGTTTCATTTGTGAAAAAAGAAAAGAATTAAATACATTCGTTTTATAATACTGAAATTTTACATATCGTAAATTTTTATAATTAAATTAACAGTTATGTAAACGTAATTTTTATAATTCAATTATATAAAATAAATATTAAAGTTTGTCACCAAATAAATATAAATGTTATATACAATTAATATATATTTATGTAGACGTAATGTTCCGAGAGCATCGGCGAAAATTGAAATTTGATGAACGAAAAGAACTTGAACAGAGAGGAAGTTGAATAATTAAGAAAGATAGAAGAGTAGAAGTGTGTATTGTGTCACTTAAGAAAGATAGAAGAGTAAAACTGTGTAAGGCGTGTGAATGATTTATTGTGTGTATCTGGTAGTTGTATATATAGAGGAAAGAGAAAGTAAATTATTTAAAGATAATGTTTGCTCTTCTGAACTTGTTGTGGCAAGTGGAAAATTTACCTCTACCTCTCTCCTACTTTTATGGAGAAACTCTCCTCTACCTCTCTCCTACTTTTTCAATTTTTATCATTATTTTAATGTTGAGAAACTCACCAAGAACCCCCCAATGCTCATGCTCTTACGTTGCTTACTATTCACTTTTCTACTTTTTTTCTACCCCCTCCATCTACTTTTTTACATTATTTTGACTTTCTAATCCACCGGTCACAACTTTCAACTATTCACAATTCACAAACACATTCTACCAGACTACAACATGTTAGAAAAACTAGACCAAATCATTATGCTATGTATCTTAGGTTTTTACTTTTGCTTAGAGCTATTATTAAGCAACAACTTTCAATTTTGGTTGTCCAATTTTTTTTTACACTGAGATTTTATTAATATTGAATCGAGGATACATACCTGTAAATTACATAACGAAAAAGAAGATAAAGATAAACATGATGGATAATGGTCTTACCTATCATACTTTTTGGATGGTTATCTCCATGATACATTGATGATTATCCTGTCCAAAGTTAATTTTTACTTCACATTGCTTGCTCTCCTTTTATCCACAGTTGCGGCTTGAGTATAACACAGTTTGATCATAAAAGAAACTCGTCACCAGAAGCATGACTAATCCGATAATAATGAGTCTTCTTTTTCCCTTTGCAAATCATTTTGTAGAATCCTTCCAATGCGGCAGCACTTCGTCGATCTTCTAATCTGGTAACGTCGGTTATCTTCGGTTGTCCTTTGCAAGTCTTCTTTTTTTTACCGGAATCCCTTTTCATTAAGTACGCGGTACAAGATTCTCCGCTAGGAAGAACCCAAAGAGACCCACCAGTCTTACAAGGGTAAAAGAAGTAAAATGTGCTATCGAACTACGAGTAAATTGAAAAGTACGGGAACTAAACATTACATTTGTCAAGAAAGATAAGGTTAAGCAGTCAAAAACTCCAACGAAATTGCAAGAAGCTTCATTCCATCCAATAAGCACATCATTGTCACTGTTGAGACACAAGGGTCTATGTTGTTTTAAAATTTCATGCTTGCGCCGAGAGTGTTGAAACACTATGTCCCAGAAAAGAGTGATCACGAACAAGACGAGAGAGGACTCTCGCAGCCCTAAACCCTTGAGTAATAATTTCTTTGCCAAAAAAAGTCCAACGTGAGCTGATATCAAGGATGAGGGAAAAGTCTCCAAAAGACGAGAGTGATGGGTAGAAAACATCCTTCTATTCTTTATCTTGGGTGCTTTAGAGGTTTGAACAATTAAATGAAAGAGTAACACGATATTTTCTTTACAAAACAACTAGCCGGAATAGTAGTTGTCGTTAAATTTGAAAGTCTTGTCGTGAAAATGCACTCCATCATGGAGGACATAGAAATTGTCCCATAATTGAAGAAGAAAAACTCTACATACCAATTGAAAGTTCTCTCCAATCTGGATGTTAATATCCCATTAACAATCTTGGTTAGAAAATGGTTGCTATGGCCTTTGGAGAGACACATATAAGATCAGCATGTAGACACACCGAGAAGAATATCGGGAAGATAATGGCATTTATGGTCGACGAGAGAATAGAATCCGTGGCCTCTGTGGCCTATGGACGAACTAGTGTCTTATTGGTATATGAAACCATCATTAAAAATCTTGACTAGGAAGTGGCATATATGGCGAACGGTGAACCAAACACCAAGTCTATTAGCAGAAATTCGGGTTAAACTTTTCCAAGCTTCTCCTTGGCATTTAGTAGTCAGATCTCTATGCACAAAAGATAGAAAACCGAATTTCCAAAAATAATGTCATTATCTAAAATGCGATTGTCCATACATACGATTGTGATTGGGAAATCTCTCGAATAAACTAAAACAAGATTTCCACTTAGTCCCTCCGGATCAACAGTAATAAAACTATCAAAGTCGAAGGGAGATTGGAGATCTTGTAAAAACATAGCTTGTTCTTCTTCTCTAACAGAAATACAGAACCTAGGGAATGCAAACGACGCATTTCTACCAGTCGACGGGACGAAGTCTTTGATCCCACCCCTTGATAAACTTAAGCTATAAACCTCATTCGGGAAGGTTGGATGGATCTTGGGACCCCATCAAACCTTCACCTGCGATACTCGCCAATTCTTGATAGAAGGAACCGCCTCACTACGAGAGAAAAAAAAATTTCTTGCTTTTCACGTTTAGGTCTTCTTGCTTTTGAGAATATTTTAAACTTTTGAGATTGGTTTTGGAGATAACCGACCTTTAAAGGCTTTCTTTTTCTTCGATGTGATGCCTAAATCAACCTTTGGACTCTTTTGGGCTTTTACTTTCTGGCCCAAAATTGGATTATGAGAAGGGCCTCTCTCATTCTTTCCCTTCTTCATAAGCTTTTTCCTTTCATGGGCTTTAGAACAATTAAGGCCCATGTTCCCTCCCAAGTATTGACCCAAAGACTCAATCACCCTTTTCTTACGCTGCCTGAAACGCAACAGCGATCTGTGGATGTTCTTGCTCGTCGGAGACGGAGACGAAGGAGGGGAACCCTGATTGCGCGACACCAATTTCAAACTTCTGATATAGTGTTTTAAAGGCTTTACTCAAAGATTTGGTTCATCGCCTCCTGCTCCTCAAGTTCTTCTCCGAGAAGATCGTCATCGATGGACACATTCTGATCTTGGAGTTCCTTCGTCACTTGTTCATAAGTCTTTGCATCAGCTTCTTCTGAAGCTTGCGGATCCTTGAGGCACACTACATCCCATTCCTTAATAAATTTTTCCCAATCATCAAGGGTTGAGGTTCTTTCCAGAACCTTTTTCTATGGCACCCTTGTAATCATGTACTGGTCACCGAATCCTTCAGAGATCGGAGGGGTTAGCGACATATTCTCAAAAATGACATCACCAATTTGTGGATTAGGAGATCTTCCAGAACCATATCCCACTTCTCTTATCAGGTTTAAGTCAGCAATTATAGCTTTTCTTTTGTCTGTTGCAGAGTGATGGGGATGAGGGTCGATCCCCTCTACTTGATTCCCTGAAGATTTCCATGACCATCTTGGACAACTCTGTTGTGAGCAATCTGTGAAGTTCGGTTGTGCCGGTTCACAGGGGATGATCTTTGAGGGGTTCCTCCATAGCGTCTTTTAGTTTGTAAGTGATGCTGCTAACGAGTGGCTTCAGGTCTTGTTCTCTAATGGCGAGAGATTTTTCTAAGGTTATCTCCTCGCCTACGAGAATCAGAGACAGAGTGAGAACAATAAGAGCTCTCTCATCTACATTGAGGATTAAACACATGGTCTCTCTGGATCCTCTGCCAAACAGGTATCCTTGTATCTATGTTCTTTGAAAACTCACTCTCTTAGTAGAGGTTGCGGCGAACAGGGCTCTTATCTTGCAATGGGCTAGGTTTGGAACCAGTTTTTCCTTCCACAGAGACATTGTCACTCTTTAGTCTCTTAGAATTTCTAGAAGGAGAGAGTGTGTGGTCTGCCCATTTCTCCAACAGAGCATCCTTTTCAGCGTAGATACGGTGCTCTGCT
The DNA here is from genome assembly GCA_900406275.1 of Anastatica hierochuntica. Lineage (NCBI taxonomy): Eukaryota > Viridiplantae > Streptophyta > Magnoliopsida > Brassicales > Brassicaceae > Anastatica > Anastatica hierochuntica. The sequence goes on from OVAN01000477.1 coordinate 10,741, forward strand.
TTGTTAATCTTCTTGTGTTCCTCCGATAGCTTAGGAAAAGTGCTTTTGTCGTGAGAGATCAGTCGACAAGTGAAGCAATACTTGTAGAATTTCTCATAAGTGAACTCAGCAGAGACAGTGTCACCAGATGGGACTCATACTTTCCACTTAAATTTCAAAGACTTGGTTACATCTACGATAACATGCATCCGAGAATGTTCTGCATCTGCAATAATGAACTGGCCTAAAGCTCCTCATAGATCCTTGAATGTCTGGTCCATCCAGAACAGGGTGGGGACACCCGAGATTGAAATCCAAAAAGTAATTGTACTCATTAAATTGTCACAAATTGTGGTCTCCATCACTCTAAGGAGAATGTCCACAAGTTAAAGTGATAAGGTCGACGACGGAGAACCTTCAGGAGATCCTCGTCAGAATCATAATCAAACTGGAAAGGACCTCCCCCCTCCCGAATTAAGGCCTCTCACACGCCCTTCAATGTCCCATACCCGTTCACTTGGCATAAGGGAGATCAGAGCATCCGTGTGTTCTTACCTCGTGAAAGATTCTTCTCACTAGTGAGAGCTTGAATCTCTCTAGATGTGCAAAAAAATCAAATCTTTTTTATTATGACCAGCTCCTCCTCTTCTTCGCTTGGATCTTGTTTGGAATAAGCAAGGACCACCAGTACTTCCTTTTCTTTCTCTTGTTGGCATGTCGACTAACCTCCTGCTTTCCAGAGACAAAAAAAGGAAGAGCACAAAAACTAAGACCACCGGTAAAAAGTTTTTCCACTTTACAACTTTAGAGAGAGTATACAAAAGGAGCAGCTTGAATCAAAGCTATATGGAGAAAAAGTGTTAAAACTGGGAGAAAAAAGTAGTTGAGCAGGATATGGGATTCCATCCTAAAGAAAAATTTGAAAAAAAAATTTGTTTTGGGCAAACTATTGAAGAGAGTGCAAGGGAGAGAAACTTTCTCACAAACATTTTTCTCTCTACGCCATGTGTTTTTTTTTTTTTTGTTGATTTTGCTAACTAGTTGTCCAATTCAAGTCTTCTTTCTTTATATCTCTTGCAATGGGTAAATTTTATAAGAATTTCTTCAATTTTTAATATTACTAAGAGAACATCCGCGCTACGCGCGGATTTTGTTTGATTTTGTTTCGTAATGTTTTTTCTAAAATTGTTTGAAATTTTATTTATATTTTTCACTAAATTTGCAATTTCCGTCTTTTATCATATATTATATATTCAATACATAAACCTTAGTGTTTTCCCCCGAATGATTACTTATAATCTTATATAAAATGTTAATTTACAAATACATTTTAAATAAAATTCTTAAAAAGACATCATATGATTAGTATGTATTAAATTAATATGAATAATATGAATTCAAAATTCTACTTAAATAGCTAATAATATGAATCGAGAATTGGAATCAGAAGAGTTCAAAAAAACGTTTTCTTTTGTTTTTTTATTTAGTCGTATTACGTTTTTTTGTTTTTCATTAATTATATTAAATTAATATAGACACATCCTTTTTTCGTGCTGAGACGTCACGACTTTTTTATATTCTTCGATTTCAAATTTAAATATTAAAAACAATAGAAACGACCTTTCGTATTCTTTGAATAAATACGACGTTAATAGATTATATATTTAATACAAATTAATTTTCATAGTTTAAATCTCATAGCGATACATGTCATCTTCACGTCAGTTGAAATTGATGACGTGTCAAACTCTTGGAGAGAGTTGAGCAACTTTTATATATTAGATTTTATTGTTCAATTAGCTCTCATGCACATAAATCAACCTTTAGTCCAGAACATTGTGGCCTACTGGTTAAGGACAGGTTCATGTGGCTAACACCATGCGAGTTCGATCCCCACCCAGCGGGAACTACCTCACGTTGTTTCTGAACACCTCTGGGGAATTCACATGCGCCCCAGCGCCCCGAGACCGACGGTGAAGGCGTGTCCAGGTACTGTGTGTCCCCTGCATGACCTGACCTAGGACCCCGCTCGGCTAGTCTGGACCACTTCGATGGGGCCAGGACACCCGAATTATCAAAAAAAATCAACCTTTAGATCTCTTCTAACAAATATGCCAAATTTATAAAGGCATTTTTATAGTTTGCAAAGAAAGTCAAAACATCAAACCCTTTTTGTATTCCTCTCTCTACAGAAAAGCAAAAAACCAGCGACTGTTTTCGCCGGATCTGGTGGTTCCACCACCGGAGAAGGTTTTTCTCTCCTTTAATCTTTTTTGTCCTTTGCTCCTTTCTCTCCATCAGTAAGTTGCCTCCGATATGCTCTCACTCCTGGTTATGGGGTCTTATCTTCCTAGATCTGGACAGTTCAAAGGAGTTTTGGCCACTGTAATTGGTTGTGAGGTGAGGAGACAAAGCTGGTGGGGCACTAGAGTCGGCTTTTCAGTAATGGAGGCTTTTGGGTGAATTTTTCAAGATCTAAGCCTAGATCTTTTTATCCTCGGAAAGTTCTCCTCGGCGTGGTGGTGCGTGAGGCTACGTCTCTTCCTCCTTCTCAACTCTGATCTCGGGTGGGAGCGTTTGTTGCGGTTCTACGTCTTCCCAGTCTACGAGTACTGGCCAGGGAAAAACCCTAAATCGTCGCACAAGGATGGCTCTAAGGGTTTTCTCTCGGAGATGCGTGTCAAAGGATGTCACAATTTTGTGTGTTTGGGGTAGATACTCGGCGGAGTGAGACTTTGGTTGGTTAGCGTTTCTTCTTGTTTGGGAGTCTCGACGAAGAGATCAACCGGTCTTGATCCAAGAGGTGTTTTGGTGGTTGGTTGGGGTAAGTTAGAAGGTCTTCTATGGCCTTGGTACTTCTCAGCTTATGGCGTTTTCCTCTGTCCGGTCTTGATTGGAATTTTAAGTTGCTTATGTTCTTTTCTTTTTGTTGCTGCCTGAGTTTGGGATTTGCTATTGCTGCTTTAACTCTGCATTATTGGTTTTCTTGGGCTTAACCGGATCGCATCCTTCACCTACCGGGTTATGTCTTGGTGGGTGAATCGGTTAAGCGGCTTCTAGTCTCCTTTACTAGTCTCCTCTAATTGTGTTAAGGAGTAAGCAGTGATGGTTAAGTTTCAGACTCCTTCGTTTTATTTCAGCTGATGTGTACTTTGCTTTAGATTGTTAGTTTTTCAGTGATTGGCTTCCCCTGTTGTGGGCGCATGACTCCTTTTTGTGGGTTGTTGGCTCCGGTATCGGTATCACCGATAGCCGGCTTTGTTCCATGTGTCGGAAGTTATTAATAAATAAAATTTGAAAAAAAAAAAATAGTTTTGCAGAGAAAGTATTATTATTTAAAACCAAAAAAAAGATTTATTGGAATTGTGAGGTGGGTTCTATTTCTTCTTATCGTTTGTAGAGGTGTCTTACACAGGTTAGGTTCACGCGTGCTTGGGCATAGGTCTGAATGGGCTTAATAACAAGGCCCATATTCTTGGAGAAGCAAAAGAGAAGAAGATTTTAGTTAGAATCAGGAGATAAGAAAAGCGTCTTAAAATGTCTCTCCTCAAATCTAAGCTGTTGTCATCCCACCTAACTGACACGTGTAACCGTCGCCACGTGACGTCTCCGCCAATGCGTTTGGATAAAATCATGTCCACATTCTTTTTTTTTTTAGTATTTGTTTGCTTGTTCGGTATAACAATAAAGTGATACCGTCCTACAACAAGTGATAACAGAATAACCACGTGTCCTGTACACTACCGTACGCCACGCTACACCCAATTGTTTTCCTCACCTACACTCAACTCCACTCAAGTTAGCTCAACATTCTTTTCTTTTTTTCTCTTTTATTTTTTTTTTGTTTAAATTTTCTTCTCTTTTATTTCATTTAAGTTTTATTATTCTTACGTAATATTGTGGTTTAATACGAATACTGCCGAATCTGGTCTTTCTTTTGAGAAAACCCATTAATGATTTTAGTTAGAGATCCTTGCCATGCGGAAAGGATTAATAAATACTAAGAGTGAGATCGTGTTAATTACAGATAAATGAAGATAATATAAAAATAGTTATTGAGTAATCTTGGGAAGATTAGTACGAAAAAACGTAATTAGGCGTGTACGCGTTTGGTTTAAGGCGTGCCCTCACACGACTCGTGGCGCCTAGCCAACACATAAGTCAGCTCCACGGGAAAGCTATGTTCCTTTTCTATTTTAATTTTTTTTGCTTAGATCCTTTTTTGTTGGTGAACAAAAAAAATCCTTATTTATTAATTTATACATCAGCTTAAACCTATTTTTGGGTTTACCAATTTATTAACTTTTCTGGTTATTGACTTTGAACCGGTCCCTCACTCGTGAGGACCCAAAACTTATTAGGTCAGCCGTGACCAAAAACTCGGTATTTTACGGTTAGCTTCAGCGTCATTTCTCATGGTCAAATTTAGTTTACACTCTATGACTTTTAAAATGTTAGGAACAAAGTTCGCTAATAAGCTTTTTATTTCAAAATAAATTTACCAACAAAAATAACACAAAAGAACTAAATATGAAAAATTAATTGCATTCCAAATTAAAGTGCTGAAAACCAAATTTGATACCTTTAATATAATTGATATCCGATTGCATTTATGTAGTAGCATCTTTTTAATTTAATATGACACATATTTAATAGCTAACATGTGTAATATATTAATAATGAAAAAAACCCCATTTTTCTTAATAAAACTTACTTCCAAATATATATATACTTATCACTATAGTGTTAAACTTGTTTAAGTAACAGAGTAAAGAGATAAAAATTTTGACCGACTTAAAAGCTGAGCCGCCACGTGGACTCAATGCCCATATAAAAGAGAGTCCAAACATTTCTTAAGCACTTCACTCTCTATTGAAAACTTTGGAAAAAAAATCTCAATTTTATCTGATATCAAAATCGAAGAAGCAAAAACTTCGTTTATGGCTCTTGAAGCGATGACTCCACCGTCTTCGTTCAATATCCCAAAAGATAGATTCGAATCGACAGATGATTCGATGAACGACGCCGTTTTCATCGAGCCTTGGCTGAAACGCAAACGCTCCAAACGCCACCATTCTCATAGCCCTTCTTCATCGCCGACTCGATCTCACCCTGAATCTCAGAATCACGATCTTACCGAGGAAGAGTATTTTGCTCTCTGTCTCCTCATGCTCGCCAAACACAAACCCTCTGATCACCAGCCGCAGACGCGGTTTCAACCGTCGCCGCAAGATACGACGAAGCTTTCTTACAAGTGTAGCGTCTGTGGGAAAGCGTTTCCTTCGTACCAAGCTTTAGGCGGCCACAAAGCAAGTCACCGAATCAAACCTCCAACCGCAACCACCGATGATTCAACATCTCCGAGTATCGCCGTCGTCGCCGGGGAAAAACATCCAAACTCCACCGCCATGGCTCCCTCCGGAAAGATCCACGAGTGCTCAGTCTGCCATAAAGTGTTTCCGACGGGTCAAGCTTTAGGCGGTCACAAACGCTGTCACTACGAAGGCAACCTAGGCGGCGGAGGAAGCAAATCAATCAGCCACAGTGGAAGCGTGTCAAGTACGGTATCGGAAGAACGAAACCACCGTGGATTAATCGATCTAAACCTCCCGGCTTTACCGGAGCTCAGCCTTCATCACAAACCAATCGCCGATGAAGAGATTCTTAGTCCGTTGACCGGAAAAAAACCGCTTTTGTTGACCGATCACGACCAAGTCATCAAAAAAGAAGATTTCTCTCTAAAAATATAATTAATAATTTAATAGTACATAAAAATTCTTCTGTAATTTTTCAGTTATCGTTTTATTTAGGAATTCTCGATTGAATATTCATATATGTTAGGGGATTGATACAAAAAAAATTTGATTGATGACTTGATTTAGTCAGAATTAATTTCGTTTGTTTTAGCTACTGTCCACTCTGTATATAATACTAAGACACGTGGCATTACTTATGTGAACACAAAATAAAAATTGGTTGGGGAATCTTTTCATGTGGATTCGTTGCCTTCATTAGCATGTACCACATGTATTATTATTAGTAATATTTTATGTTTTTAATTCTTTGCCATACATTCCGATATGTTTATTGGCCACTAAAAATACTAGTTTTTTTTTTCTCTCCTTCTTCGTATTTTAAAATCATTAATTAATTGCACATGCATTAGTGTTTAGCAATGCATGGGCATAGTTATTTAATTTTGTTTTGAATTTGATTATCTCTAACCATAAATACAGAGGTGACCACAAACCTCTTAGCTTTGTGCTCGACTCATGTGATTTAATCGGCCATTTAACATTAAACAGAGCCTTAAGTTGTAATTTCTACCATGTGATTTTTCATGTTATAATCCTCTAATTAACTTGATTGTTTGAAACTCCGGTGGTTTTTTAATTTGGTTTGATACTAATTCAATAAGAGTAGAGACAAAATCAGAAAGATAAGAGAAGCTCGTGTACGGTATCACCTAATCACGCTAATGAACACGGAACACGTCATTAAGTTATAAAGTTATTATTTAATACGCGTCCCAAATTCAAGAGAACCACATAGGTTTTCGTTGATTCTAATGTTCTCCAACATTTTCTTATTGTTTATTCACCAATTCATACATAATTATTTTATCATAATTGCAATAAAAAAAAAATTATTTTATCATAAAGTGATGTGCCATTTTGGTTTGGCGGTGCTCTGCGATATCTTACACCGAAAGAACACTACAAACTCATTTTAGGTTTTCATTGGAAAGTTATTTAATTTTATATAAATAAAGTGAGACGTTTTGGAAAAGAGAACATCAAATTATGGAATTTAGATAATTAAAAGAAATTATGCAAGTTACGAGTGCAAAAAGATCATTTCAAAGTTTGTAAGTTTTAGACCCATTTGGATAAATAATATTTGAAAATACTAATAGAATATCAATTGAATTCATTCCATTCGTGTTCGTTTTGTATATAAACAGTGATGTTCTTGACGTGTTGCTAGTTATAATCTTATCCAAACACATCCGTAAGAGGCTTCGTTTTTGTTCTTATTACCTTCCCAAAAATTAATATTTTAAAAACAGTTGATCACTTGGTCACTAAGTCTTGACGTCTCTGTTGGTTGTACTTGTACTTAACAAATAAGAATAATGGCGTCATTTGTTTGGTTCGTTAAGCACATCAAAACATATACTCCATACGCATTGATGCGGCATACAAAAAAAAAACCACAATACAATAATAAAAGCAAACGACAAGAAGTCTACATACAAAACAAAGGAACGACACATGGAAATTGAAAAAAACGGCAGGAATTTCAGTTCCTAATAAGCATGTGGACAAACTTCAATGTCAAATCTCAACGAGCACCATAAGTTACGTAACAAATCAAATCAGTGATCACATAGATGTAAATTAAAATCATCTTCCTTTTTATGCTCATTTTCTTCTCATTAGATGACATGACTGTCAGAATTTTATGAGAAGCTTTTCGATATATAAGAGCATCCGCATTGAGAGTTCAATGCGGGGTTCACACACAAATCAAGAAAAAAAAACACAAAAACCGAGGAATCCGAGCTCTCTCGAGCTCTTCCGAGTGAACCCGGATTGTAAAGGGTTCGCCACGTAGCGAGTCCCCATTGGTCCGATTTTATTATTATTTTTTTTTTAAAAACGAAAAAAATAAATAAAAAATCAATTTTTAATTTTTTTGGTGAATCCATGGGTTCACCAATGCAGATGTCCTAACTAAAGGTAACTTCATAGGTAAAATATCACCACATTCTATTATTTTTAAATACTTTTCTCTTATGTAATCTCAAGAACAAGATGAGTGTAATCTCAAGAACAAGAACTCATCTTGATCCAGTTGAAAAACGATAAAGGCCATCTTTGGGATTCCGAAGGAAAGGCCGTGGAAATGTAAAACGTTGTTAAAAATCACTATGGTGTGCCAATAGGAGACTACTTACTTGTTATCATCCAAATATACATGAACACAACTTAGAGGATGATTAATATTTTTTGGTTAGAAATCACAATTAAATTAAAAATCGGTGATGATCAGTATATATTCTCAGATGTTTATTGGATAAAATCACAAGAAACTTATTACTATTTTGTTTTTTAATGAACTCAAAGATAAAACTGAATACAGTAACATTTAGGTATCTATTAAAAGTCAGCCTTTTAGAAACTTGAAATTCCAACAAGGGCTCTCATACACTATCATTCTTTTGAGATCATTCCATCCACATATTGAAAGAATTTTTTTTTTTGTTACAGTTATCATAAAGGTGAGACTTAATATCAATTTAGGTCTCTGTTAAAAAAGAGAGAAATATTTGAAGAAAAAAAAATGTTCATAATATTAGACTTGCAATTCACTCAATCTAAACTCTTAAAGGAACAGAGATCAAGCTTGGACCCATAGGCACTATGAGGAAATACGAATGACACGCATAATCCTCTTGCTCATATCTTCCTTTCCCTTACAATATAGATGCAACAGTCGCCGATTTCATCATCGACAGAACACATGATCAGGGTCTTCTCATAGATGTAGTAACTAACACCATAAAGCTAATTAAACAACTTTGGCAAGTTACTTGTCGACAAAGTTATCAAGTTTATCCACACCACTTCCCTCTCTATCAATCTTCTTCTCCGTTACCCAAAAGTGCATTCCAAGAATGGTTATCCTGACACGGAATTAGACAGAAGGATCTGAAATGCTCTCTGCTCTTCATTGTAACAAAAAATGTACCCCAAGATCTTGTAAACCTTTTCGGGTCTATTATTAGCGTATCCAGAATTCATTCTCACTCCTGGGAATAAGAACATATCACATCAGAGATCAAGAAACAAGAGCATTTTCAAGATTCAGCTGTCGCATAAACAGTCAAGGAGGAACAAGTTTTGGAAAATATCCCACAAGGAAAAGACTCCAAGGTCTTTGGATGAAATGAATGTGAATCAAGAGGAACTGTCAGAGGAAGATGGAGTTCCATTAGTGACTATTGCTCAATCATCAGATAAACCAGGCTCAACCCTCGACAGGCTGTGAAAAAAGTGAAAATAAAAAAAAGAGATCACTAAATTTTGTTTTGTTGAGAGATTTTCTCCCAGGCACGCTTCTCAAAATGGGATTGACCAACCCGCGACTTTTCTTTTCTGGTTTTTATCTACCCGGTTTTTACTAAAACTGGTTAGAGAATTGTTCCAGACTGAACCTGACATTTCCAACCACTTGGTTTTCACCAGGTTTTGGCAATTTTTCAAATCTCAAAACCGTCGGGAACCAAACTCTCACCTCCGAATCGATTTCAACTGGATTTTCCGACCTCTCCGACTCCTTCCGGCAACTGTCAACTTTCGAGTTACCGAAGCGGAAGACCGGAATGCCATCCTTTTCTACCGACAAGGAGTCTAAACGCCTAAAGAATCTCTAAAGATTACCGATTCCAAACTTGCTCATCCTCACCGGTGAAGAACTTTAGAAACCCTTCCTCTCGGCAAGCTGCTAACCGAGAGAGAACCCTTTAAGATCTAGCTTTGTCTAGCTCTCTTCTCACGAAAGTGAAGAACTTTATCGGCCAGCTTTAAGTTGGGCCAGCTCTTTTGAACCTTGATCTGGAACTTGGAAACTGCTCTGTTTTGTTTGCTCTGTTTGCTTTGTTTTTGCAGAAATCATGAGCAAACGATATACCACCGAGGAAAAAGGCAAAGGTCAGGTGGTTTCTCATCCCTCACCACCAAGGAAAGCTAGAGTTCTAGTAGACATGCCTGCGGATGAAAGCCTGAAGGAAAAACACTCTCTAACGCTCATTGGCAGAGTAACGAACATCAAAGCTCAAAGAGTTTGGTCCCTCATACCTTTTATGCCGGACCTGTGGAAAACGTCAACTAGACCAGTTGGAGTAGACCTTGGTCAAGGAAGATTTCTCTTCCGGTTCGCGAATGAAGAGGGCCTAAAGTTGGTTGAAAATAACCAGCCTTACCACTTCGCTAAGTGGATGATAATCATCCAGCGCTGGGAACCCACCATTGACCCTCACTTCCCCTCACGAATATCTTTCTGGATATCTATACAAGATCTCCTTGTGCATCTCTGGACAAACGCCATTCTCAACAGCATTGGAAGTGATCTTGGGGCAGTAGAGAAGGTGGAAGTTTCAGAGCAAGCAACCATAATGCGAGTCACCATAAATGGCCTGAAACCCCTGATAAAAAGTTTTGTGGTGGAGTTCTCCTCAGGAGGCGAAGTGGAAGTTAAACTCATCTACGAAAAGCTAGAGAAACACTGTGAACTCTGCCTTATGCTTACTCATGACAAAGACGACTGTCCACTCATAGAGAGGAAAAGCATACCAAAAGCTGATGGGGAGGCACGAGTCAAAGATACTCCCACAGGCCAGACCCGCAAAGAACAAGAGAGATTGCAGATGCAAAGGATCAGTGAGACCACCTCTCGGAAGAGGAGCAGGGACTACGACCGATCGTACCATCACTCTCACACCACACATGACCCGCAGAGGCATACGCCTTCAAAGTACAGTAGAACCAATCTCTCAATAAATTCCTCTCGACACGAGAATTACGATAGCAGGGAGCACATCCACAGGGAAGAGAGGAATCGATCTCATAAAGAAGTAAACATCAAAGAACCTGCAGCACAGTAGAGTAAAAGCAGATTGGAGTGGCGACCAGTAGCCCGAGCCTCAGTCCAACCTTCACAACCAAAGACTCCTTTTCAAGCTATACCAAGAGCAGAGGCATCACAAAGATCCGAAACCATTGCTTCTCCTCAACCAAAAAGTAAAGGTCCCTCATCAGGTGAAAGGTCTAATTCGTCAAGACCTCGCAGGCCAACCCTTGAATGGGAAGAAAATATCTCCAACGAGGCCATAGTACCACGAGAAGCAATGATTGAAGCACTAGGAGACCTGAGGGACGTAATGATTCAGTATGCGAATTGTGATGATCCAAATGAAAGCGCAACTAGGAAACTTCGAATGCAACAAGCTGAAGAGAGAGGTGAGTTTGTTGAAACAGCAGAGAACATGGTCCGAGCTTCCATGTCTCATCAGGATATGACCACAGAAATCTCACCTCCCTTAGAGCAGGAGACTCGTGTACCAGCCCTGCAGCGACTTGGCCCGACCCTGGACCCGCAATCAAGCAGGAAGGGACAGAATCAACAGATTGAAAGGCGCAAACCTGGACGCCCACCTGTTAAAAGAAAGGTACAAGTCAGCCCAAAAGTTTATCAAGGAGGAGGAACAAAGAAGAGAACAAGTGGCCAAAAGACAGGATCTCCTCGCAGAAAGCTAATAATACAAGAAGAAAATGCTCATCAGAATGAAAAAAGGAAGACAAAAAGCAATTCCAGGCCATAAAACTCAACACCAAAAACAACAATCATACCGGCCATGGTGAAAGAGAGGACGGATTTTCGGGATCCGTCAAATCCTCTTCCTTAAAAATAGTAGCTTGGAACTGTCAAGGGTTGGGGAATCCCGAGACAGTTCGACGTCTAAAGGAGATATGAGCCTCTCAATCTCCGGACATTCTATTCCTCTCGGAAACAAAGAACCTCGATGACTTTGTTATTCGAAAAACACTTTGTATGAACTTACCGAAGTATGCTGTTGTACCCCCCCCCCCCCCCCCCGCCGGGGGGGGGGGGGGGNTAGATGTAGACATTTTATCTCTTTCTGAGAATGTAATAGCCTCGAAGATCACCTATGAAAATTCAAGTTTCTACGCCTCTTTTATTTACGGAGACACCGATAAAGCAAAAAGAAAACTTATTTGGGAGCAATTAACAGTTACATCAGCTCACCGTGATGCTCCTTGGTTCCTAACCGGAGATTTTAACGACATCACTAGCAATGCGGAAAAAAGTGGCGGTCCACCAAGACCAGAAAGCTCTTTTGGAGACTTTCGAACTTTCTTATCGGAGAATGATCTATATGACTTATGCCACTTTGGAAACCCTTTTTCTTGGAGGGGAAAAAGATACAACCACATAGTGAGATGTCGTCTAGATCGAGCAATGGGCAATAGTAGTTGGTTTGAAAAGTATCCAAACGAACGGTGCGAGTATCTAAGACTCGAAGGATCAGATCACAAACCAATCATCACTCATTTAGACACATCGAGGAAGAAACACAATGGCCTATTCCGCTAAAACAGAAGACTAAAAGACAATGAGGAGGTTAAAGCTCTAGTCGAAAAAGAGTGGAAGAAAGGCAGGGGATACATGGTGGAGAAAAGAATTTCAAATGTCAGAGGAGCCTCTTGATGGAGCAAAAGAAAATCAAGAAATAACAAAGCTGTGATAGTGGAGAAGAGACGACAACTTGATGAGATTCTTGAAAAGCCTACAGCTAATGAAAACGAAATCCAAAAAATTAAGAAGGAGCTTAATGAGGCTTACGATGCTGAAGAGGATTTCTGGAGACAACGAAGTAGGCTTCTTTGGTTAACTTTAGGCGACAATAATATAAGCTATTTCCATGCAATAACCAGAGGAAGGCGAGCCCTCAACAATATCTCCGTTATTGAAGATGACAATGGTGTAGTGGTATACAGAGGAGCAAATAGTCACGGCAATTTCAGAATATTTCCATAAAATCTTCTCGTCAAAAGCAGAGGATAGAGAAGCAATCGTAACATCAGCTCTATCTCAAAAAATTTTGGACCAAACAAATGAGACTCTCATCCGGGGTCCCACATCCACAGAGATAAAATATGCTCTCTTCTCTATCAACGCCGATAAAGCTCTGGGCCCGAACGGCTTCTCGGCAAGCTTTTTCCAATCAAATTGGAACTCAATAGGAAGTGAAATCGTGGAGGAAATCAAAGAGTTTTTCCACTCAGGAGAGCTCCCACGAACAATCAACGAAACACATATCCGACTTATTCCGAAGATTCAAGGACCGAGGAAAGTGGCGGATTATAGACCAATAGCTCTTTGCAATGTCTATTACAAGATCATCTCAAAGCTTCTCACGAGAAGACTACAACCGATCTTGTTTGCCTTGGTATCCGAGAATCAATCCGCTTTTGTGCCCGGAAGAGCCATCTCGGACAATGTGCTAATCACACACGAGGTGCTACACTTCCACAAAAATTCGGATGCAAAAAAGCATTGTTCGACGGCGGTAAAGACGGATATTTCAAAAGCTTTCGATAGGCTCGAATGGGACTTCATAAGACTTGTTTTCGGAAAACTAGTCTTCCACCCCCGATGGACTAATTGGATTATGCAATGCATATCAACAGTTTCATACTCCTTCTTGCTCAATGGATCGGCACATGGAAAAGTGATTCTAACCCGAGGAATAAGGCAAGGTGACCCGCTATCGCCCTTCATTTTCATCCTTTGTAGCGAAGTCTTGTCTGGTGTATGTTTAAAGGCACAATCGCAAAAGAGGCTACAAGGAACAAAGGTGGCCACAACAAGTCCTAGCATCAACCACTTACTTTTCGTGGATGACACCATGTTTTTTACCAAAACATCTCCAAAATGTTTAAAAGCTCTCAAAGAAGTGCTCGGTAGTTATGAAAAAGCATCCGGCCAATGTATAAACACTCAATAATCCTCTATCACATTTTCAAGAAAGGCTCCAAAAGCTCTACGAGAGAGAGTAAAGAAGGATTTGAGGATTTTTAAAGAAGGAGGTGTCGGTAAATACTTGGGCTTACCGGAGCACTTTGGGAGGAAGAAAAAAGACCTCTTCAACGACATAATCGATCGCATAAATCAAAAGGCGGTAAATTGGTCAACAAAATTCCTTTCAACGGCCGGGAAAATGACGTTGCTAAAAAGTGTGCTATCGGCAATACCAACATACACAATGTCTTGTTTTAAGCTCCCCATGTCCCTTTGCAAAAGGATTCAATCCTCTTTAACATGTTTTTGGTGGGACTCTAAACATGGCGAAAGGAAAATTGCTTGGGTGTCATGGCAAAACCTTACAAAGTCAAAGAAAAACAGAGGCTTGGGTTTTCGAGAAGTCGAAGCTTTCAACGACGCTCTTTTGGCCAAACTTAGTTGGCGAATTCTCAAAAATCCCGATAGTCTTCTTGCCCGCATTCTCAAAGGAAAATATCATCCAAGTAGAAACTTTTTAAACAGCTCTATTCTGAGCATGGCCTCACATGGCTGGAAAGGGCTAATAGTGGGTAAAAATCTCCTTAACCTCCACTTGGGATGGGCAATGGACAACGGAAAATCCATATCTATGTGGATGGATTCGTGGCTATCACTCACAGACAAGCTCGTACCCTATGGACCAACCACCAAAGACTCATGCAACCTTCCTTTATCCTATCTCATCGTGGAAGCTAGCAGAGAGTGGGATAGAGAGAAACTTCAAAGAACCTTCCCTGAACTAGAACCTACAATTTTAAAGCTGAAACTAAGCAAGACGAATGCTCCGGACAAACAAATTTGGATAAAGTCTGGATCCGGTATCTACTCCACCAAGTCAGGATACTACGTAGCTTTAGAGGTTCAATCTCAACAAGACGCAACACCAGACTTGGAGAATATATCGTGGATTCAAAACATCTGGCAGCTCAAAATACCAAATAAGATCAAATTGTTTCTCTGGAAGCTTCTTCGTAGAGCATTACCAACAGGAGAAAGCTTGGCCCACTGAGGCATCAAAGCTGACCCTTCTTGCCCAAAATGTGGAGAAATCGAATCAGCACAACATATTTTCCTGGACTGTTCTTTTGCTAAGCAGGTGTGGAAAGCAACACCATTCTCTAGCCAAGTGAATCCAGAATCCTTCAACTCTTTCCTCAGCTTCTGGAATCACCACAAAGAGTCACACTGTCTCCCCCCAATGGGAGTATCTACGGGACCTCTGGCGCCTTGGATTATTTGGCAATTATGGTTGAGTCGAAACGAACTAATCTTCCAAAACATAATCTTCACCATTGAAGACACTGTGAACAGAGCAATTTCTTTGGCCAAAGAATGGCAGTTTGCTCAATTTACTCTCACCCCCTCCCCCCCCACTTTGTTCTTCAGCTTTGACACAGGTCACTCGGCATTGAGGCAAAGTTTTATGTAAATTTGATGCAGCATGGAATGCAGAGGCGCAAGCTGCGGGACTAGCTTGGATTTTCTACTCTGAAACTGATCCACCCATCAGGCACTGTTCAACGGCAAAATCAGTGGGATCCCCTCTCATTGCGGAAGGTTTGGCTCTGAGAGAGGTAGTGGATCAAGCTCTGGACATGGGTTTTGAGTACGTCACTTTCCAATCAGACTCCTCTCTACTGGTAAATGCACTGGTAAAAGGAAATCAAATCTCAGAACTTCATGGCATCGTCGAAGATATCTTTTCCTCCTCTGCTTTGTTCTCTGTATCAAACTTCTCTGTTATTCCTAGGACTCAAAATGCTGAAGCTGATATTTTGGCAAAGCAATCTCTGAGAAACTTTGTAGAACAACAAGTTTAAGCAATGAATTTCATTTGATTATCAAAAAAAAGAAGAGATCACTAGCAACAAGGACAGTTCCAGAAAACAAGTCTCAGAAGAAGTCCAAAAGGATCACACTAAACCCAGGACTAAGAAAATTCAAGAAGAGACAAAGAAGTCCACAAGGATCACTAAACCCAAGACAAAGAAAATTCAGATATCAAAGATTTGCACTTTTAAATGTATGAATCATCTACTTGAGTTACGAGTGATTCGATAACAATAAAGTGTAGTTTCTGATCACCAAACCTTGTTGCTGAATCTGCACCAAACTTGGAACATAAGAGCACACAAATGACCAAGAAATAGATTCTCCCAGATCGACTTCTCTGTAGTATCCACTCTCTCCAACAATGTGAGCTGCAGTGTTAGTTCTCTTTACTAAGTCAGTATCACAAATCACTACAACTTCCTTCTTCTCGACAATGAAGGAACTCCCGGATATACACCGGAGACGTTCAATGAAGGGTATTATATCAACAGTTAAGAACTTGTTCCACGACACTTCATTGGGCTCAACCTTAGTTGTAACCCATATATCCACCTCATCTGCATCATTCCTTATAAATAACACTGCAAGCTTCTCTTCTACAAGAGTAGATAGAATCACACAATCGTCAGAACTAGAGCGAAACGGCAGACCCAGACCTGGTCCGAATATCTCTATTATAAAATCAAAACAGAGCAAATCCTCCCTTTCATATATTTCACGAGCTACAAAGTAAGTATTTCCCTTCAAAGACACACCGCATCGATAAATCCTTACAACGGGAGTGGCATCAAGAACCCTCCATGAATTAGATTTAAAATCGTAGATTTCGTTCTTAACAAGTCCATGCTTACCATAGGGGACGTAGCCATCAAAATACATCAAGATTTTGTGGTTGTGGTTGTTTTCATATCCAATAATGTAGTTATTTAATTCTCTCTAGTTTGGATCGATCTGACTTGCCCCAAATATGGGTTCCACACCATGAGCTCAACACAGATGCTGCCGTAGCTGATGCATAACAATAACCCATCACAGTGAAATAATACTTTAATTATGTGGCTTTGCTTAACTTTACCTAATGGCTTTATAGATAGATCAAGCAAGACATCTTGGTGGTTATGGATTCCGAAAAGATTGACGCTCACTGAACAAACCCCAGAACCATATGTCAATATCATCGGAAACTCCTTGGTTGCTTTACTACAATGCTTCTCCGTGAATTTATTATCTTTGGATAGAGTGTTCCATCTTTTGCAAGTGGATCTTACTGCTCTCATTGATGATATCAGAACTCTAGTAAGTATCTCCTCTTCCAAATCCTTTGAAAGATCGGAGATCCTCGTCATTATTGTAAATAAAATATTAGGGTTTTTTCCCGTACTCTATTTATAAAACGAATAAGTTTTCGCAGATCGCGGAAAAGAAATACGATATAAATAGTTACGTTTTTTATGAAAAGGGATAAAAAATTGGATAAAGAGATTTAGAAAAATAGGAGTAAAAGGAAGATAGTAACAATGATGAGATAAAGTAAACGACTATAAAACGATTTTTTAGAATAAAACCGAAAGAAGAACACACGGAGTCGAGATTAAAATCTTTTTTCTTAATTCTAAAAATCTTCTGTAGTGAGACGACCAATACGATTCAAGAATCCCAGGATATAATTGTGTTGAGACCGTTTCGCAACACTCGAAAGCGGAATCTACGAACTACTATTTCTACTTTTATATTCTCGGAACTAGATTTACTAAAGAAGAAGAAGAACACGAGAGAGAGAGAGAGAGTTGGAGTGTTTGTTTTTTCTTTGTTTTTTTCGTTGTGAGTTGATGAGAGAAATGAGTGAGGAGTGACTTCTATTTATAGTGAATGGGAGGAGTGCTTCGAAAAGGAATATGCTGAAAATATGCCTTCGACGGAAGCATCTTTCAGGAATATTCCCTTGTCACGTGGGAGAGATTGGCGATAAGAGGGAGAGGTTGGCGCAAGACATGGTCTTCCTTTGACAAGATTAAACTTGTTGCTAACCGCACGAACTACATGCTGTTTTTAGACTTTTAGGGGAACACCATGTAGTTTAAGAACAAACTATATGTTGTTTTGATAAGTAAATGAACCAAAACCCAAATCAAAACTTTCTCCAAATGTAATGTCGGAGTCAGCTGGCGTAATGCAAATTTCCATAGTGGTGGAGCGTGGATAGTGAGAGATTTTGAGGGCAAAGCATTATTCCATGCTAGGGAAGCCTTCGTAGGTGCACCAAGCAGGATTTGTGCTGAGCTACGGTGTGTTATTTGGGTACTTCAGAGTCTACGAGACCTGCGGCTGGACAGAATTGTGTTAGCTGTGGACGGAGCTAGTGTTCGGGAAGCAATCTTGAAACCACATGAGTGGCCGAGGTACCGGTTTTTACTTGAGCAGATTAAAGCCCTTTTACGTTGCTTTGATTCTTGGGAGGTGGAGTTAGAAAACAACAAGACCAATTGAATAGCTATGGATATCGCCAACAGCGTCACGAGAGAGGGGAGGTTGCAATCGTATTTGTCCATAGGTGGTCCGGCATGGCTCCATCAAAGACTTCAAGGTGAAGCTTAGTTCATTCTTTACCTCTTCCTTTTCGCAGGAAGTTATAGGTTTTGTTTCCTGTTAGTGCTTTGGCTCCTTTTGTTGGGAGTTTGCACATTCCCCAAGAGTCGAGCCGGACGGCGACGGCGGCGCGTGTGGGTTCCCCCAGTTCTTCCTTTCACAACACAATTGAACTTCACTCAGTGTGTTCCCATATATATGTTAAAGAATTTATCCTTCCCTAAGCAATGAGACTCTTTCCTCATTCATGTTATAAGTCATAACTTCATAACATTTTACTAGACCCAAACTTTTTGTATTTCTCATTCACAAACAAACACATTTGAACATAATATAAGTTGGTCCATTTGACCCAATATATATTATGTAAAAATTTGGTCCAGCAGGTTTTGGGCACACCCAAAAAAAACCCATCAAGAGTGACATTTTTAACAAAAAAAACCCTCATTAAATCAAGAATATTTTCGGGAAAAAAGTCACGAATATTTTGGCGGAAAAAAAGTCATGAATATTTTTAGAGGTAATTAAAAAATAAGACACTTTGAACTTGGATTTGTCCTAATAGGATTTTGTTTAAATTTTTTGTCCTATTAGGATTTTAATTAACGTAAATCCAATTATACCCTTATACTAATCAAATTATGATTTTATTGGAAATGTAATAAATTATAAGACAATCTCCTAAAATATTTATAATCCCTCACAAATAAAAACAACTATCTCTTTCGTCTCCTAAAATATTTTTAAACTCCCAAAAATAAAAATCTCAAATTTATCTCAACAAGCTTCCACGATTTTAATGAAACCGTCTAAGCACCATCTTCCACAAAATTAAGCTTCATAGTTCATCTCTCTCCCACTCACATTGTTGCTCTCTTTTCAAGCTCTAAGATGACACTTGAAATGGTGACAGAAATTCTTTACCCGACGACCAGAGTTTCATGGAAGATTTTTTTTTGTCAATGTTTCATGGAAGATTTATAGAGGTTTTTTCTTTCGTGAAGATATGAAAATAGTTACATTATTTTATTTTTATATAATTACACCAATGTTATCATAATGTTTCGAGAATGGCTCGTGACTTGGAAGCTATCACGATTTTTGATGAAGAAGTTGACTAAGAGATGATGTAAAGCCATGGTCATTGAACAAAGAAGATACTTAAAGTAGGAGTCTTTCAGTGATAACCTTTTCTCACTCCTAATGTTTTAGTCAATAATTAAGACTGTAAATTCAAAATCCTTAGGAACACTCATCTTTGTTTAGCTAAGTTGGATAAATCGGAGGATTTCCTCATTGATTCACCATCTCATAGTTGAACTCGACCACGCGATTCTTTGTCAACCACGAAACTCCACTGATCACTGCAACTAGATATCCATTCACCAGACCTAATATAGATTAGAACCATGTTGAAAAGATGATGAAGAAACCGATAACAAAAAACACAAAATTGAAACTATCGTGGGAGAGAGACGATAAAATTGAAGAAATATTGTTAGAGAAGATATTTTTTTAGATTTAGGTATATTAAACATAGATTTAAGAAAGTAAATGATGAAACAAAAATATGAAAATATGGAAATTTCCTTCTTTTTCGTGATCTATGTAGAATATGTTTCCTAAATAGGGTAGAACGATGCTTAGTGGGTAGAAAACCTAATTTGCATAACGTGTCACATTTGGTAAAAGCCATAATAGATATTAACCTATAAGACAAAACAAAGAGTCATCGGTAGAATATACATTCTAGGTTTTGGTAAACCAAAGAAATATGTCTAGAATACGATCAAACGTATTCTACCGAAATTAGAATATATAAGAAACTTTTGTTTACGTTATATACCTAAGGTAAATCATAGTATAATACTTAGTATACGATTTTTAAACTAAGTAGATGGCCATAATGAGTATTATGTGCTCAGCTAGTATATTAAATAAAATATGATTTACCTATTTATTTTTTTATGAAAAATACATAAGTAGTCTTACTTATATTTATAATAGTTTCCATATTTTTAAAAAAATTTAAAATTTAAATTACTATTTTTTCATTGCGTAAGGGTATGACATGCCAAAAATGACCAAAAATGTCGAAAGTCCTATTTGGACAAATCCAAGTTGAAAATGTCTTATTTTTCTAATTCTCCCATATTTTTATTCTTTGAAGTTAGAAAAAACAAAAATCACGTATATTTTTTTCCTTTTAATCCAACACTTGCGGTTAGACTTGAACATTATAACTGAACCCGGAGAACTGAACCGGAATCAACCCGAAAAATAGATCTGGTTCTGACCAAATATCTGATTTGTTATTTAAGTGGAGTAACTTCGATATCGGTTCGGTTACTATCTGCGACCCGAAGTGGAACCGAAAAACCCGAAAAGCCCCACATCTCTAAGACACGTTAATGTCTTTTCACTTTCATCCTCTTGGTTTTCCCCCTAAATTGATAACACTATCTTAGAATCACTCGATTCAATCTGGAATCACAAAGCCATTTTTGCATCTTCGTCTGTCTTCCATCCAAATCATCAAGAAATTGATCCCACATTCGCATCTTCTTCCTCTGTAACCTTGTTTTGCTTTAGCGATATGAATCTGCCGGACTCATTTGAATCTATCAATCGCATCACATGTTGTCATCTCTTTTCTTACTTCTTAGGCGCTTAGCGATAAGAATATGTGCTATTTTCTTTGTCCTTTCTTCTATTTTCATTTGATTCATCTCACAGAAAGTTTGTTCTTATTTCGTTTTGATTCATCTCAAGTTTTTTCTTCACTCCTTTGTTCTTATTTCATTTGATTCATCTCTTTCTTGTTAGTTCTTTGTTCTTATTTCTTTTGATCCTCTGTTGATTTCTTCATTGTTTTATTTTGATCTCACATTATCTGACTCTTTGTTTCTATTCTCAGGTTGATTCTTCGCCATCTCCATTTATAAACATCGATATGAAAGAAGATGCAGAAGCAAGCCCTAACAAAATGAAGGAGGATGAAGGAAGAAGTAATGCCACTTCTCAGCCACCTAAAGCAAAGAATAAAATTGACTCAATATCTAACGTATGGGAGAATTTTACAAGGAGTAGAGAAAGCCGAGACAAGAGCACTTACAATTATTGTCACAAGTTATTCGCATGTCCAAAAACCTCTGGATCATTAATATGAAGAAGCATCTTAATTCCTGCAAACATTATTAAGAATGGGAAACAAGAGGGAAACAATATGTCATTAACGAAGATAGAAACTTGAAGGATGACAAAGTGTCAGAGACAATCTTCAGGGAGGCTATAAACGACATGCTCGTGATAGGAGAGCTTCCATTAGTGTTTGTTGAGTGTATAACATGGAAGCATTTCTGTAACAAGGTCAATTTGTACATGCCACACTCAAGAAGAACAACAACAAGAAACATCATGGAGATGTATTCACAGAAGAAAGAATCTTTGACAAAGTGTTTTAGGAGTAACAAACAAAGAGTTTCTCTCAAAACAGACAAATGGAGTGCACAACCCACACATAATTTGTATTTTGATTTTTGCTTAACAAATTTATCTTGTATCTTATAAGTTGTTTCTGTTTTGTGAATGTGTATTTAACTTGTTTATGTTTGTTATTCATACTCGGTGACAGTTATATAGCGGGCACCTGTCATTTCTTTGAAACATGATGTGGGGTCAAGTTTTATCCCAGTAAAAGTCTAGCTGCAAGTGTACAACATTCACAGTAATAGTTAGGGATCGAATCCACAGGGACTAGGTTTTACAGTTAGGATCCTTTGACTTTGGGATTAAGGTAAGAATGGAATATGCATGGGGATTTTAGGATTTTTATTTGGTTTTTATTATGATTTAATGATGCAAAACGAAATCCTATTCTATATGCTAATGTACAAAGGATAGATCAATGAAAAGATATGCATCAAACAACAGAAAGTTAAAGTAAACAAGCAGGAGTTAAAAACGACTAGGACATAAAGTTTCGGTCTAGAACACAACCACTAAGGTAAGTTCTCTCCACTTTTGAGGTTTGGAATTCTATTATTAGTATCAAAAGGATCTATAATTTCAAATGACCTGAAAATAATAAATATGCATTAAAACGATCAAGACTGATTGTTCACGATTCTAAGTCGATTCACTTTCGTTGCCTACTTAGAAAGACTCACCAAATACTAGTTCCAGCGATAAGTCAAGCTTTTGGAATGAATACCACTATAGATCTATTCACAAACCAACTTTCGTAGGAGAATAGCATTAACGAATGAGTAAAGGTGATAAAGTTATTGATAAAACCTAATCGACTACTAATCCTATTCAAATAAACTTCATTGACTCCTTGTAATCTACTCTCTAACATGCAAACTAATAGATGAAAAACATGTACACACGAAATCAATCATGGTAGCAAACATTCATATCTACTGAAAGGAGAGAGGAGAAGATAAAACCAAGTTTATGGAAGAATATGAATGTATTGAAGATGAGATGGGATCTTTGGAGGCTACAAAAGGCACGACCCCAAAGGGAGTCATTTCTGCCTCCTAAGAAAATTATTAAACCCTAATCTAAGCCAACTCTCTGAGAAATTAGAAGGCTAAAAACGTCTATATATAGTGTTCTAAGTTTCTAGGTCAAAAAGTGTAAAACCGTGCCTTAAGGCCTCATAATTTTTGAGCTTCGTGTCCAAGGGTCTTGAGTTGAGTTCTTGGGCTTAAAAGACTTGGAATAAATCCACTTGAGTCTGTAGAATATCTGGTTCGAAACCAAAATGGTCTTTCTTTTGTTTTGGTCTTTCTATGTACCCTTCATCAGCGAGACAGTTGGACCAGTCTTCAGTAAAATTAGTATAACTTTTTGTCCACCACTCCAAATGAGATGAAACCACTTGGAGATTAAATATATTTTAATTCTCTAGCTATGTTCAAATTTAATCAAAATCCATTGATGTTTATAGTGCCAACTTTCATGGCAAGGTTTTGAATTGTTAAAGTCGCGGGTGTTCCCTTTGGGTGTTGTTTCCATTGGGACAACAAAATTCCTGCAACTCTAAGCCGTTTCCAGGAAGACTTATTGAATGTAATAATCTTTTCACCCTTCTCTTAGTGTGTATCTGACTGATCTCGTTGCCTTTGTCGATGATTGCGATGGCTTTGATTCATACAATATCGCTATGTCGTAATATTGAGGATAAAGTCTCTGCTGACACCAGCAAGCCAGACAGGGTGAAGAACACGCACTTAGAGCACTAGCTCAAGAAGGAGCAAGCCGAGATGGCCTCCGCTAAAAAGAAGGTCAATCCTTGGAAAAGAAATTGGCAAATTCTCAGAAGAAAGCGGAGGGTCTAGAGCTTAGTGTGACCCTACTATCATCAGAGGTGAAGAAGACCAATGAAGATCTTTCAAATCAGATCTCCAACCTTCAACAAATAATGTCTACTTTCTTTGAGGAGACGGGCATGACAGTTCACGGTTCCAAGAATGTTGCACGTTCGTTGCTCATACGTGGGTGGTATATGAAATATGTAAGCTCATGGAGACCTACTTTAGAGCTGATAAAGTATCGTTTTATGATGACCAATAACACCAAATCTCATGAATCAGAGACCGTTGTGGAGGAGGTTGAGGTCAAAGAGAAAGAGCATGCTGCCGAGGATGACGAGATTTCTTTCTCGTCCGACGATGAGTAGCTCTTTTTGTACCCTGTTTCTGTGGTGTTTACTTTTTTTGGGCTTTGCCCTTTTAGTTTCAGACTATTGTTTTTTTTGCATTGCATATCAATATAAGAAACATACTATTCGAGATTTTTGTGACTAGGGCCAAGGTAATCTCTGCCTTGACTTAGCAGTAATGTGGAGACATATATTTTTTCTTGGTTCATGACCAAGGTTTCATGAGTGGCGTATGTCCGTAGTGGAAATAAACATTTTTCCTTGTCTCTTGACTATCTTGAAAGTAATTGATGTAATCAACATAGAGATAGACATTGTTCCTTGGTTCGTGACCATCGCTGAAGTAGTCGTCTGTTTGTATGTGGTTTTTCAGCCGTGCTTTTGCAGATTTATCCCATGGGATTTTGTTGAATATCATGTCAATACCTATGCATAGGTAGGCTTTATCGATGTTGTGTTTGTGCCCCCGCATCGGTAGACCAATTTTGTGCTACTCCCTGCTTCCACATGGGTGAGCCACGTTTTGCTAGGTGAGGTTACTGATTCAAGTTTATGCTTATGATTCAAGTGAATTCAAGAGGGTTTTGATCTCAATGTGCATGAGTAAATCCTAGAAGCCAACAAGAGAATCAAGTTTTCCAGAAAGGTTTTCGCTATTATTTCAACTACTCGAACATATCAATGGTTTTTCAATAGAAGCCACAACAGAGGTTGTGTAAATGAAACTCTTATCAGTGGTGATGCTTATGGAGTTTTTCTTTTATGTTGAGTAAACAAGTTTGAGGTCTATCTAAACCTGCTAATGGAATTAACTAAGCGGTTATATCAGTGTTCCAAGTGTTGAGCGCATCAAGAAATGATCACTAAAGAGTTTAGCATGACACGGTTGTATCATGGCTAGTTTTCACAACTCTCATGATATAAAAGATGCTCTTATGTTTCAGTCTTTAGCACTGTATTTAGTTGCAGCCGAAGTGCATTGAACATAATGTTAAATGCAACAATAATCATGTAAGCTTGTCGTACTTCCACTACTAAGAATCAAAGGTGAGTAGTCATATTCATGAACCGAGATTGGAATCCAAGAACCTAGTAGAGGAACTCTCTCATGAGCTAATTGTAGGTTGTTTTTCGAAACTTTATCATCATGTTTTCATGTGGAGATTTGTAAAGATGAGAGCGTGATGTGCAAGTTTTCACGTTCAAATGAAAGCCAAGCAGAAAAAATCTAGAGTTAATGTAAGTTCAACTTAGTTGAACTTAATCTTTGGGACCACAACGATACTTTGGTTGCAATAGACCGTGAAGCTTTATTGCAGGTTACCAACACAATGACAATTTGTCTTGCTGTAAATTGAGAAAGCCAAGGAGTGTTTACCCAACACCAAACCACAAACGTGATTAAAGGAGGCTCCTTTTGGCGTTTGACTGCATTAGGTATGAGATTGTCATTTCTATAAATGGAAGCGGTAGACGTTTGAAAGCAAATAAGCTACACAATTATGCACAGAAGGGAGAGAGAGAGAGAAAACATGCAAAGTATAAGCTTGAGTGAGTTTTTTTCCTGGTAAAAACAAAGAGTGAGTTCATAAGTGACTACGAAGAGGGAATCACTTGTAAATCTGTTCCATTTCTAGTGAATTCCAAGAAAGAATATCAGCGACATGTAGCGACCCAGTGACCCTTGTTAATTTGCGTGAACTCGTTAAATTTTCGTTCCTCCTCTTCCTCCCTTTCGTTCCTTCTCTTATCTCTCACATTCTTCTTCTCAGAAACTTTCAAGCTTTATGTTTTATTTTTACAAATCCGAGTTCCTCATTAAACGATTTCTATCTTGTGTTGTCGTGGTCTAAATTCAAGTAAGGTTGTTGACTTTGAGCCTCTGAATCTTAACACACAATAGTTTCCAAGTACACAAAATGGTTCTTATTTTTTTGATCATCCTAGAGAATTGTGACTGGAGCAGAAAAAATCCTAATCTCTAGCATACTATATTGTATTTTTTTGACAACTGGGAGGTTTAATCCTCCAAGGCGAGCGTAGTCGTCGACTAGCTCACTCTCCGGTTTTTCTAGTGGGCATAAAGCGTGACACCATCTTGGACTGACCAAGTAGGAGGTGAGAGTGTTCCCAAGAAAAATCGTATTTCTTTTTACTTGTGTTTATCCTACGGGTACTTGTGCATTGGTTCTTATGTTTCCTTTTCTCCAATATCCCAAATAGATACTCTGACACACAGATTCACAAGACTCGTTCAACGTTGAACAATTTACACAAAAGGTGCCTTTTTTAAGAACACATATCAAAATGGTACCTTTTTGGACAAGGGTGCCTTTTCACTCCAAACGAGGAGGATCTGGACAAATTTGCCCTTGACGAAGAAGTATATATAGTGTTGTGCTATTTAGTTTGTTCACTGAAATCTCAACCGTTCATTTTTAACAAGGATTAATGAAATCATAAGGTTGTGGGTGCAAGATAGGATTTAATCACAGATGGACACACCTACATTGATCGAATGGTTGATATTAATTGACATGGATGTACCACTTTTTACGGTGGTGTCGACAAAATAAGAATATAGTGGAAGGATAAATCCAAAATTTCATTTTTTTCTTGTGGATTTTATTTCTAAAGAGATAAGGAAAAAAAATGTTATAGCAAACATTTTTCGTATGTTCCCAATTAGTTAATTGGTGAATAGTCTAATCACACGACATTTTCTTGTCCAAAACCTTTAATTCTCTATTTGCTAATAATCTATCATCAAATACTTTTTTAAGTATACATGTGTTTATGTGTTTTGTATGTACCTTTTTATCATTTCGTCCATAACAATTAATTTGGACTTGTTCATATGACTAGTTCACGTCAAATAATTCACTAAATCCAAACTATACAAATTGGTGGACTGATCCACAACAATTAATTTGGACTTGTCCATGTGACTAGTCCACACTACATATTTGGATCCACAACAATTAATTTGGACTTGTCCATGTGACTAGTCCACACTAACAACCATCTGCTAAATAATATCTGACCATTTGGATTCAAATTTTGAACTAAATTGTTTTGTTAGCAAGATGTACCAACTAAATACAGTTAAAATATCCATATATGTGGTCCAAAATATACACACTGGTAAATTGTTGTAGACTGGTCCTCAACAATTAATTTGGACTTGTCCATGTGGCTAGTCCACGCCAAATAATTCACTAAATCCAAACTATACACACTGGTGGACTGATCCACAACAATTAATTTGGACTTGTTCATGTGACTAGTCCACACTACATATTTGGACTTGTCCACGTGACTTATAGTTCATGTCAACAAATCTCAATGTGCTTCAGAGCAAAGGGACATTGTCTAACAGGCAAATCAAATAGCTTTCTAAACGGTGATCTTCGTAACAGTTCAAACTCTTCGCTGCCTCTCATCCTCTTCACCACTACTGACAGCAGGTCCGCCTTCGAGTATATGTTGAGTCTACCCACCGGGAACCTATCAGTTGCAAATAGTATCGCAGACAGCTTTCCGTCATACTCACCAATCTCGCTCGAACTACTATTTTCTGAGCAAATTAGGGAAATAAAAGAGGAATTTAATGGATTAACCAAACCAAACATAGGCTACGAGTTCTCAGTAGAAAATCTCCAATTTTTTGAAACCCTAAGATGTAAAAAAACCATAGCAACTCAAAACAATAACAAATACACTACAATTACACACCGGCGTGGAGGCTTACCTTCCATTGTTTCGATTTGATTCGCCTCAAACACTTTCCAACTTCTGGTTTTTTATACGAAGGTAAGCCGTCGCCGTTTTATCCGGTTACTTACACCCGACGCCGCCAGTGATTTCTTCAGGTCTCCTCTTCCACCGCCAATGATCTCTTCACAAACCCAGTTGCCTCCGATGTACTCAAACTCTCTCCTCTGTAATTTTTTGAAATTTGAAATAAAAAGTCTAACAATGGTAAAAGGAAAAAAAACCCTGACACCTTTTTACTCACTTCTTTTACCTTTGCCTTGACAATACGTATATTATGACTGACACGTAATTGGTAATTGGTAATTGGTTTTTAAAGAGTCTCGTTGGTTTCTCTTTCACTTGGTTAAATGGTATAATCGTAAACTTCCACACAAAATGTGCCCTTTGTCCACAAAGTGCCCTAAGGTAAAAAGAGTTTCTCAAAAAGTGCCTTAATATGTAATTCACTCTTCAACGTTCATTCACCGAAGCAATATTTGCGTTCAATTTCAACGATATAACATTGGAAAATTCAGAATTTGACTATATAAATTATATGATCAAAAGTTAAAATATTTTATCTATTAAAAGAGAAACACACAATCTTTTTCATTTGTAGTTTTTTGAAATTAAATGTATGCTAGAAAATTTATTAAATGTTTCTAATGCATTTAATGAATTATAAGAAATAAAACTAACTCTAGTTACTTCTTCAAAAATAAAAAGATTATGATGCTTATAAAAATAATTTATGTAAACTATAAAAATTTAAGTTTACTAATCTGATGCTTATTTAAAAAACACTCTAACGGATTTTTGTTTCACGGTATTTTGGATATCAGGTATAATCCGATCTAAATCGTACCCGAACCCGTAGGAGTATCCGAAAAAATTCGAAAAACCCGAAAAATCCCAAAGGAAACCGGAGTTTAAAATAACTTAAAATCTAAAATTTATGAACCTGCACTTGAACCCTAAACCTGAAATAACCGAAAATTCCAAGTTTGGTACTCGAAAGTCTAAACCTGATCAGTCATAACCAAAAATTCCGAAGCCAATACTCGAAAATTTTAAACATAATCCATCATAAATTGAATAAATAAAATTAAAAATCACAAGGACGGTTGCGCAGGTCAAACTCTAGTATACTATTAAAATACAAACACAACAACATTATCTACCGTGCGATAATACCAATTTTAACTATGCACCTTAATATGTCGCGTAACAACTAGATTATTCAATCCATTAATTCAACTAATTAATTTACTTAATTAGTGAATGATTATCCTTTCAGTTTTAAACACTTTTTAAAAATATTTAAAATTAATTTTACTAATTAACAATTATAAAAGTGAAAGTTTTGAAATGATTAAATATATATAATATTCAATGTTGTTAAAACCAAACTAGTCAATTTTTTGGGTTTTGGGTCGACGTGGTCCGACTAGATTCAACCAACGTTTATTGATATTTTTAGAAATAAAATCATAATTGATATAAATATATTATTTTAAAATAATATGATAATGGAGAATAAATATGTTATCTTAAATATTAAACAAATAACTCTAAATCATTATATTTTTAAAATTAAAAGTGTAATTTTTCCAAAAACTATATAGTTAATAAAATAAAATAACTTTATTTTTAAAAAGTGAACCCGGGTTGAGTCTGGTTCAGTGGTTTGTCGGTTTTCGGCTCTTTACAAGATTAATCCAGTCTAATTTTCTTGGGTTTATTATTGATCTAGTTCGACTATGTTTCCGGTTTGCGGTTGAACCATATTCGACTCCCTAATCGGTTCGGTTTTAAAAATATTGCATATCACTTATAAAAAAAAATTAAAATATAAATATAAGAAAATTAATATTACGAGAACTTTTAATATATGGAATTATTATGTAATTATAAAATTCTTTATATGAATTCTACAATATGCAATCCGACAACGATAATACAAATGATTTGTCTATATAATCGTATCATTGTTCAATCTGTGACATAAATATATGGTAAGAGAAACTAAGTTTTATTATGACATCGAAAATCCATATCGTTAATACGCTTCGGTAATGAAAGTATTTGCTCTTCACTATAGTTTATCTTTCGAGTTTTCTACTGAAAGTTATGGGCGTTTTTCTAAAAGGTTCCTGTGCTGGCTGAATCTGTAATCAGTCCGAGTTTAAAGGACGTTTCCGAGGGTAAATGGAGCCCAATTGGAGTGAAACCAGAGCTCACGGATAGAGAACATCCGTAGCTATAATCTGACTGTTCGGATTGAGGAATTAACAATTAGTTTTAAAGTTATAGGGTTGTTTCTAAGTGCTAGAGAATCTGTCGGATTTCCAGAACTGGCATGTTGGTTTGTTTTTCGAGTTTGGTTTAGTTGATAGAGAATTTTCAAGCTTATCTTCTGTTTGTTCAATGTAGGGTCTCATATGAATCCTCTGGTAAAAGGAAAACCAATTTCGGGTTCGTATGAATGGAGAATCGCGTCCCGAAAGTTAGCGTAGCGAAGCTGTCCGCTTCAAAAGAAAATGGAAGAGCTCGAGTTTGAGGATTCCATAGAGTTGCAGACGCCCAAAAGAAAATGGAAGAGCTCGAGAATGCGGTTTTACTCGGTAAGTAAAATTACCGTTTTGCCCCTGGCCCGGGTTTCCTTTTTAGGAAGTTCCAAATATGGCAGGTTTCTATATTGTAAAGTTTCCTTTTTGGGAAAGTTTCCTCTTTGGACAGGCTTCTCTTTTTAGAAAGCTTTCCATTTAAGGCAGGTTTCCATAAAGGGAAAGTTTCCATTTTTAGCAGGTTCTCGTTTAAAGTCTAATTCAGGTTCCTGTTCCAGGTTCTTTTTCTAGAAGGAAGATCAGCATGGGATAAGAAAGTTGACACATGATCTCTGTGGGGTTAAGCTCATAAGGAGGATCATTAGTCAGACATTTCAGACGAGTATCAATCATGTGACTAAGGTGAGGAGCTACCGCGTAAATCCCCCGCTTTCTTTTGGCTTAGTTTTCTTCCTCGTTACGCTAGCACCGGGAACATGATTGAGTTTCTATGAATCGAGTCTGATTGGATCTTGTGTAAATTGATTTCTTTTGTGATAAATTGGAATTATGATTAATAGATGATGTCACAATTGATTGTTTCGTATGATAATTGTAGTGTGTGTTTTAGTTATAATGTATGATGGATGGTATGAGAAGACTTTACGTGGGGTACATATGAAGAATCCATATATTCCCGGAGTCGTGTGTGCGAAGGGTGCGGGCATTAAGTCGATCGGTGTCCGTAGCCCTTAGATCGATAAAGCGTCCACTGGGCGGTGTGTATAGGCACTTAGCTTATGTTGTGTAAGCCTCTTCNGTCTAGGACCAATTCTGTGCTTTCTTTGGATGCTTTAGGTGCCATATTTGCTCCATGTTTCTAGGACTAGTTTAGCGGTGTTGATTTGCTAAGTTGGGTCTGCGGACTTGCGTGTTCTAGCAATCCACCCCCTCGCTGAGTGATTCCCCTGTTACTCACCCCTCTCTTCTTGTCCCTCCCATCTTTGTCTTTTTCAGGTTTGTGTTAGAAGCGACGATTTAAAGTTTAAGTTGGTAGTTTTTGCTGTACCGGTTGGTTAACCTTGGTTCCCTCGGAACGGGGTTTACAATTTGGTATCAGAGCCTAGATTAAAGGTCACTCCGGTTCTGACCCGGAGGGTCATAGTTTTTCAAAATGAAATTTTTTTTATATAAAATATTTTCTCGGGAACCTTAAGAAAAGAATTTCAAAACACCAACTTAGGCATAAGGCTAGCTTCTAGCTTTAAGGTTTTCTTTGAGTTCCAAAGCGTGTGAGTATCAACGACATGAGTTTCGAGACTTAGGCTACCGTGACTACTAGAGACATTTTCCAGCACCTTTGGTCAACGAGGTTGAGACGCTGTATTCGGAGCTACTGACAATGTCTATACGGGAGTCTACAAGAGAGCACTGAATACACGTTCTGTTTCGAGAAATAAGGAGGTTTTGGGTGTTCTTACGAGTCTAGTTCGTTAGTTTTCAAGCCGAGGCATGAAGCAGAGGAGCGGTTCTCCTAATGTGGTTCTCGAGCTAGGACTGAGTACCCTGGTGAGGATGAGTACTCGCGTCTTTGTAAGAGGAGCGGGTACAAAAGGCCATTGGGTGGTTGAGTGCTTCAACCATATGTTATGACAGGGTGTAAAAGGACTACGGGTGGTTGAGTACTCGTCTAAGAGTTAGGAAAAGGTGAAAAAGGACCACGGGTGGTTGAGTGCTTCGTCTAAGAGATGGGCCGGGGTGCGAAAATGCCCACAAGTGGAGATAACCGAGGTTTGTAGTCGTTATTGTCGAGGTTATTTAAGATGCATTTGGAATCGATTTAGTCGAGGAGCGTGTTTGTTCGTGATTTAAAAGTTTCAAAAGTCGATTTGAGGATACAAGAGATACGCGATGCTAGAGCTAGTGGGGGTAACTCAAGCCGGATCAAGTTAGTACCTTGGTTGTTTAGATGACATTGGATACGTCTAGAGCTCCACCGAGTAAGAAGAGAAAGATTCTATGAAGTCAGCATAATCCTTGTATTTTTTTTGGTTAATCGGGATGGAAACCCAAGTTAGGTGGGAAGAAAAAGGTTGTATGGGACATGACCACATAGGGGAGATCAACTATGCAGTCAAAAGACATTTTCGCATACCATGATTGTCAAAGGCGTGGGAGTTACTAAGGAATTTGCTCGGGAATTTTGGATATTGGATGGCATCTCGTCGCAACACAAAAGATGGACAAAGAAGTATGAACATGCGATGTGACATCACCCTCAGAAGGCGTAAAAAAAGGAATGGATGGATCTCATTCAAATGACAGAACTACTCAAAGGATAAGTATTCCACCGACATTTCAAGAAGGTCTGTAGTTGACATCGGGCGTCTCAGTTTCTAAAAAGGATACAATCGGACAACCACCAATCTCGAGGACAAGGATGGTGTACTTCTTGACACTAAGGAGAGTATCTTAAATGTACATTCTCGATCTACCACGTGCAGCGGAAGCGTGGTGGGCTCAACGCACAATGACGGTGGTAGGAAAGCACCATGTGGACTTGTTTTTCTAAAGAGCTAGATGATGGAAGCTAGTATAGCGCAATGGAAATGTGGTATATCAACATCAGGGTCTATTAGTCATGTAAAGCCAAAAAGTCGTGGCTATCATCTTCATCGACATGCCACCAGGCAAGGATGTCTACTGAAACGAGAATCATACCAAAACCAACCAAAAGGACTGAGATGGAGGAAATAAGACAACTGGTGGTTAAGGACCATGAACTTTCAAGACGGTGACAAACTCAAGCATTATGTCAAGATCGACGTGGAAGGAGCCACACAAAATGATATGGGACATGTTTGAGCGAAAGCCAAAGGATTCGAAGGACGAGATTCTAAGGATGCTCATCAGACATAGGGCGGATGAATTTTCACGATGGAACAAAAAAGGATTACCAATGGAAAGGTATTTACCAAAGGAACACTATCATCAAGGGATGCATACTAAGCAGCCGAGTCTCAGTTAGGAAAAAAGGAACGCCCTAGGATCGTGGAGGTATAAGGACAAAATTCCAACTATGCACGAGCATGTGAGTATAAAGGACAAGACTTGCAAGAAACGACCTCATATGTAAGGAATGGGGGTACAACAATAACTGCCTAGAAAAGAATCTAGGTAAGTGCGTGGTGGGACACAAACAGAGCGGTAGCAGTAATAGGCAAGACCGTACCAGAGCATGAAAGGTAAATGCAAGTGGATGGAGTTGAGGTCAAAGGACGGGTTCTCCCTGGAACAAACACGGCAGAGAGAGGACATATCTGGTGCATAAGGAAATGTACAACCATCATCTCCCTGAAGGAAGACATTTCAAAGCTTGGTAGGAAACTAAGCGGGAGAGAGTTGAGACCTAGAGTCGAGAATGGTCAAAGGAAAACCAAACCTATGTGATGTCACATTCAACTGGACTCGTGTGCACACATATCAGTTATCTGTAGCTCAGAGTGATGCAACTCTCATAATTCGAGACGAATTCTCTGTAAGGAGGGGAGAATTGTAACACCCCGGTTTTCTAATCACGGTTCAGTTCGATCAAGCCAATTTTTCTGCTAAACCGAGCCAAGCCTTCCTTATTTAATCCTAACCTAAAAACCTAAATCCTTTGACATTCTTTTCTTCCTTTTTTTCCAAGCCGTCGCCAACCTCAGGGAGAGAAAGACAAAAGTTTTCGAGCCATCAGAGAAAGAGAGAAGAGAGAAAAGGAAAAAGGAGATGAAGCATGTGCAGTCTCTGCAGAGGACATACTCGATATGTTGTGGGAGAAAAGAGAAACGGCCGATCAAATCAACAATTTTTGATATGAAAGTTTTACACAAGGTAAATGACTCATCGATCTTCGTTTTCCATTTTCAAGAATGCAATTTCGAGTTTTCTACTGAAATACATTTCTAAGCGTATATAAGCATATATAAGAAGCGTTAATATGACATCGACAATCCATATCGTTAATACGTTTCTTGTATGTTTTTATTATGACATCGATATTCCATATCGTTAACACGTTCAATAATGAAAATATTTGTTCTTTACTATAGTTTATCTATGATAAAAATATATCATTTTTAAGTTTTTTTATATTAAATTATATCAAAAAATTAATCCCACGTTTTCATCTAAATCTAGTTTTAGTTATTAGTTAACTTTTTTTTTTTGCAAAAAGTTAACTTTATGCTCTATGTTTCATGTATGTTTCTTTAAGCATATATATAAAGAATCAATAACATATATGAAATTAATTAACACAAAAATCCCAAGATGATCTCAAACTATCTAACAAGATGTCCAAATGAAACGATAAATTATTTATTGCCGAGAGGGGAATGCTAGCATGTGCAACTTTCACGAGTATAAAATGTCAACTATCCTGCACTAGTAATATTACGTGTTGTTCGCGCGTATTTGTTTTAAGAATTTTGTCCTTTTTTTTGTCAGAACAAATCTGCACCATCCCGGTTTTCTAATCCCAGTTCAATTCGATCAAGTCAATTTTTCTGTTAAACCGAGTCAAGTCTTCCTTATTTAATCCTAACCTAAAAATCTAAATCCTTTAGCGTTCTTTTCTTCCCTTATATTCCAAGTCGTCGCCAACCTCAAGGAGAAGAGAGATAGAAATTTTCGAGCCATCAGAGGAAGAGAGAAGAGAGAAAAGGAGAACGGAGATGAAGCATGTGTAGTCTCGGCAGAAGACATACTCGATATGCTGTGGGAGAAAAGAGAAACGGCCGACCAAATCAAAATTTTTTGATCTGAAAGTTTTACAAAAGGTAAATGACTCATCGATCTTCGTTCTCCATTTTCAAGAATGCAATTTCGAGTTTTCTACTGAAAGTTATGGGCGTTTTTCTAAAAGGTTCCTGTGCTGTCTAAATCAGCGATCAGTCCGAGTTTGAAGGACGTTTCCGAGGGCAAATGGAGTCTGATTGGAGTGAAACCTGAGCCCACGGATAGAGGACATCCGTAGCTATAATCTGACTGTTCGAATTGAGGAATTAACAGTTAGTTTTAAAGTTATAGGCTTGTTTCTAAATGCTAGAGAATCTGTCGGATTTCCAGAACTGGCATGTCGGTGTGTTTTTTGAGTTTGGTTTAGTTAACAGAGGATTTCCAAGCTTATCTTCGGTTTGTTCAATGTAGGGACTCATATGAATCCTTTGGTTAAAGGAAAACAAATTTCGGGTTCGTATGAGTGGAGAATCGCGTCCCTGAAGTTAGCGCAGCGAAGCTGTCCGCGTCTAAAGGAAATGGAAGAGCTCGAGTTTGAGGAATCCATAGTGTTGCAGATGCCCAAAAATGTTCTCGAGAACGCGGTTTTACTCGGTAAGTAAAATTATCGTTTTGCCCCTGGCCCGGGTTCCTTTTTAGGAAGTTCCGAATATGGCATGTTTCCATATTGTAAAGTTTCCTTTTGGGGAAAGTTTTCTCTTTGGACATGCTTCTCTTTTTAGGTAGCTTTCCATTTAAGACAAGTTTCCATAAAGGGAAATTTTCCATTTTTAGCAGGTTCTCGTTTAAAGTCTAATTCGGGTTTCTGTTCCAGGTTCTTTTTCTAGAAGGAAGATCAGCGTGGGATGAGAAGGTTGACGCATGATCTCTGTTGGGTTAAGCTCATAAGGAGGATCATCAATCAGACATTTCAGAGGTGTATCAACCATGTGAATAAGGTGAGGAGCTACCGCATAAATTCCCCGCTTTCTTTCGGCTTAGTTTTCTTCCTCGTTACGCTAGCACTGGGAAAATGATTGAGTCTCTATGAATAGAGTCTGATTGGGTCTTGTGTAAATTGATTTCTTTCGTGATAAATTGGAATTAGGATTAATAGATGATGTCACAATTGATTGTTTCGCAGGATGATTGTAGTGTGTGTTTTAGTTATAATGTATGATGGATGGTATGAGAAGACTTGACGTGGAGTACAGATGAAGAATCTCTGTATACCCGGAGTCGTGTGCAGGCATTAAGTCGACCGGTGTTCGTAGCCCTTAGATCGATAAAGCGTCCACTGGGCGGTGTGTATTGGCACTTAGCCTATGATGTGTAAGCCTCTTCGGGGGGTGCCGGCAGTCACTGAAGCTTTCTTTGACCGATTTTGTGTTTTCTTTGGGGTGCTTTAGGTGCCATATTTGCTGCATGTTTCTACGAATAGTTTGGCGGTGTTGATTTGCTAAGTTGGGCCTACGGACTTGCGTGTTCTAGCAATCCACCCCCTCCCTAAGTGATTCTCTTGTCACTCACCCCTCTCTTCTTGTCCCTCTCATCTTTGTCTTTTTCAGGTTTGTGTTAGGAGCGGCGGTTTAAAGTTCAAATTTGTGGTTTTTGCTGTACCGGTTGGTTAACCCTGGTTCTCTCGGAACGAGCGTTACAAAATCATTTTATTAAGCTTCAAGATCAGAAGCAGAGGAACCATAAAATGCCTATTTGGCCAAAGAATCGGAAACTACATTTGACAATTCAGGAATGTAATCAAAATAGATAAAGTCAAAACCACATATGAAATCATAAATATCATTCAAAATAGCATGAATCTTGTTAGACATATACTTAGCTCGAAGAAGGGTGATAAGCATTTAAAAATCTAAGAAAATTGCAAAGCAAGAAAACCTTGAGCTTTTACAAATAAAATCGCCCCTAACATCGCCTGTGATTCTGCCACTAAAGCTGAGCTAATATAAGCTCGCCAAAGAGATGAGTCAAGTAATTTCTCATGATTGTAAAATACCCAACCCATTCCACACTGGAGAGTCGACGCTTGCCATACTGCATCGACAAAGCAACTGATTCTTCCACATGATTGTGGATAACATATGTTATCAACAAAAATATGTGGTTTTTCGTGTTGAATGGTCTTCAGTTCTTGAGCACATTTCCTAGAAAAGGCATCACAAAGAGCTTTGGCTACAACGTCATCCTTTGTACTTGATATATGTGAGAATCAGATATTACTACGGGCAATCCAAAGTTGCCAACAGAGCCAAGCATGGAGCTGTGCAAGGTAAAGACCAGACGGTGGCAAGACTTAAGCATCAGTTGTGTGGAAGAGGAACTCACGTAGGGATGGTAGATGTGGGAAAATCGGCAACAACAAAAGGGCAAGCTCCCATACACGTTGAGCGAAAGGACAGAGGAGAAACATGTGATCCTCTGTTTTAATAGCACCACATCTGATACAACTTGACTCGTAGAGTATTCTACATCGTACAAGCTGTGAACAGTAAGGTAACGCCCCTACCTTAGCCTTTCATAACAACATTTGGATCTTAGGAGTTATTTATAGCCAACATATACATTGAGCCAATCAAAGACTAGTATGAGAGGTTGGGTTGTTGTGATGGTCAATAACTTATATCCCGACATAACAGTGAAGCTTTCGGACCTCTCCGGGAGCCAAGGTTGACGATCTTGAGTCCTCGAGCTACTTAACAGTAGTTTTCGCAAGTGCTCTTCCGAATTGGGCAATGATTCACGAATGGCCTCAAAGTTCCATGTCTAAATTGTTGACAATCAAGCTTGACACACGAAGGTCATGGTGATGAAGTGGAGATGGTCCAATCGGTTGGAGTGGTTGTGATGTAGATAGATATCTAAGATAATCATGAGTTATTTATATTTAGTTATATTATTTATTTTAATAGCTATCCTAATTAGTTGGGCTAATCTTTAAAGAGTTTTAATAGTTTTAGGGTTTTGGGATTTATTATAAATAAGGCTCTTATGCCTTAAGTTGTGGATAGTTGATGATTTGATTAATTAAAGGAGTTTTCCTAAAGAGGTTTCTATGAACCACTGAGAAGAGTATTCTCAAACCCTGCGAGTTTGTTAAGCCGAGAGAGGAGGACTCTCAAACCTAATTTTCCGGGTATTCTCAGAATCAACGGATCTCTAGTTCTATCCCTAAAAGCTTCCGCTACATCAGGTTGTGTGACAGCTAACAATCTTCCCAAACTCGCACCAAAGTATTGTATCCAATCAACCATTCCATCCCTTTTTTAATGATCTTTTTTCCTTTGAGGAGCTATGGCAGTATTTATCCAAAAGAACTTGGGACACCAAAGAATTAGGAGCCGTAATCATACCACAACTTAATTTTCCTAATAAAGTATCATTATGAGCAACAATATCACGAAATCTTAGTCCTCCCAAACGTTTAGGTAAAGTGAGATGTTCTCAGGATACCCAATTCCTCTTTCGTTGATCCGTCTTATCGACCCATCAAAATCGAGTGAGGGCTGATTGGATATGGTGAAAAGATAAAGTGGCATTTTAAAGCAAGACATTGCATACTATGGGATTGAAAAAAGAACCGTCTTGAGAAGTACATGCTTACCTCGTGGTGAGAGAAATCGATTTTTCCAAGAAAGTGCTCGTTATCTTACCGGTCAACAATTGAGGTGAAGATATCCCGCTTTCTCCTACCAAAGTTCTCCGGTAGACCTATGTATTTTCCTAAGCTGTCATCTTGATGAATGTTCATGATGTGTTTGGCAACTAGGGGACGTGTGGAGGGAGTCTTAGAGGAGAAAGTAA
Source organism: Anastatica hierochuntica (assembly GCA_900406275.1). NCBI lineage: Eukaryota > Viridiplantae > Streptophyta > Magnoliopsida > Brassicales > Brassicaceae > Anastatica > Anastatica hierochuntica. The sequence continues at coordinate 49,342 of OVAN01000477.1, forward strand.
CAGAGGATTTCCTTGTGTTAATAGACTGAGTCGATGTTTGCTCATAGGCTCTGATAATCTCCTGAAGTGCACGATAACTTGGTGGATCCGAGGGGCAAAAAAAATCGTGTCATACATGATTCACTGGAGATCTATTCTTAGAGCCCTTAATGTCGGGCAATACACCAACCGCCTGTGCTTTATGGCAAATCCTAGGCAGAACTTCTGCACACAAGAAAAATAGGCAAGGCGAAAGGGGATATCCCTGACATAAACCCCGAGATGGAATAACAAGACCTTTGAATCCTCCATTAAGGAGGAAAGAGTATGTAACTGTGGTGATACATTTCACTATCGAACCAATCCATATGCTATAGAAATCCAATCGTTGAAGAACCAAGCGAAGAAAATCTCATTCAATCCTGTCGCAAGCCTTACTCAAGTCTATCATAGCCGCCATTATACCCCATTTGGTTGTTTTGACCGTCACAAATAATGTAAAATCTCATAAGTTATAACGACGTTATCTAAAATATCTCTTCCTGGAACAAAACCATATTGAGTTCAACATATGATAAGTGGCAGGATCGAATGCATTTACGTAGTTAAAATCTTGGCATAATCTTTTAAAAGACATTGCATAACGCTATCGGGCGATAGTTAGAAATGCGTCTCGGATTTGTGATCTTAGGAATCAGTCTGACATGTGTCTTGTTTAGATTTCGGGGATAGACTCCCGATGTGAAGAAGCTGCGAGTTTCTCAGGCAATGTCGGGACCAATGGTTGGCCAAAAGGAATGAAAGAACCCTGAAGAAAACCCATAAGAACCTAGTGCTTTCCTAGGGTTAATTGCTCAACCGCCTTAACCTCATCATACGTCAGTATTTGAATGAGAGAAGCGTTATTCTTGGTTGTGACAATTTTATGCAGTGCCTCCTCCACTACACTAAAGTCACTCCTTGTTTCTCTGGAAAATAGTGAGTTATAGAAGCTGGTCACAGTCTGCACTAATTCGTGATCTTTATACCGAGGGATCCTATGATCATACTCAAGGAACGTGATACGATCAATCGCTCTTCTAGCCTTCGTTGATGCCGGAAAGAAAGACGATTTTTGGTCTCCATGTTGTAGTCAGAGAACCCGACTTCACTGATGTAAAAAATTATCTTCTTCACGATAAGCATTCGTTAGGATATTCTTCAACCGATCAATCTCAGCTTGATCACCAACATCATCGCTCATTTAGCTCATTGCAGTATCAAGAGCGGCTTGTATTTCTGCAATAAGATTTTATATTTTTCTCCTTAGTCCACCTTACTAGCTCTCTTCTACTTTGATTTAATTTTTGAATAACCAAAGCTTCCAAACTGAGGCAATAAGATAAAAATCTGATCCTTATCTCAAAGGCGGTTATCAAATCTGAAAGTTCCTCGCCTCTTGGGGAGTGTATCATCCAAGTAGACCATAAGAAGCCTATGATCTGAGTCTTCAGATCGAAGATATTTGGAACGACCATAAGGAAATGATTCAACCTAGGAGCTATTCGACATAGCCCGATTAAGGCGAATATAAACAAGATGGTCGTAGCGTATGTCTCACCATGATAGATCGTTGCCAGAATATTTGACATCCCAGAGTCTGTTAGTGGAAACAAAACTCCAAAAGTTTACAAATGAGCCTTCGCATCTCGATGAGCCTCCTCTTTTCTCATATTGACATACGATGTCATTGAAATCCCCCATAAGTAGCCAAGTCGTATTTTTTTCAATTGGGAAGGCTAAGATTGCATTCCATAATGCCAATCTACTTTCTTCCCGAGGTGCTCAATAAACGAAGATAATAAAGACGATTTTGTCTTGATAAGTTAGCGTAGTGTCTATGAAATGGGGAGAGGATGTAAGAATTTCAAGTTTCACATCTGCTTTCTAGAAGAGGGCCAAGCCTCCGCCAGTTTGTAAAGATGGAAGAGTAAAATGTTGTCCATACCCCATTCATTGGAACACTTGAAGTACGTAATCGTATTGATTTCTACCATTCATTGGAACACTTGAAATACGTAAACATATTGATTTCTAGTTTCCATAAAGATCATAATATCTGAGGAGAGTTTTAATCTCAAATCCTTTAGGCGTCGAACCGTCAGAGTGTTGTGGAATCCTTGACAGTTTCAACTTGTTGTGATAATTGAGAAGTGGGTGGTTTTTGGGAAACCACAAAAACCTTTCAAACGGAAGGTACTATGACTTTAGATAAAGTGTCTACATTGAAAGTAGAAGAAGCTTCAACACAAGATACAAAGGACAAAAAACCAAAAATTTTCTAAGAAGATTTCTTCTTTTATAAAGGTTTTTCTCGTGGAACTAAATGCTTCTTGGAACTTGTAAGAGCAATTAATGATGATTTGCGGAAAGCTATAGTAGATGGTAATGCTGCTGCAGGCTGAGAGTTATGGGATCCCATGTTGAATTGGTGGTGCTCTAGCCCTTTCTCTAAGTGAGGAGCTTCATATGAGCTCTTTGGACGAATATTTTGTCTTTTATTACGACTAGGATATGGTCGAGAAGTATTAGCAGTAGAAAGTGGTTTCCACATAGCAGAGGATACCTCGCGCATATCATCATACCTGACGAGAACATCTTGCGGGTTGGCAGAGGAAATATGCATATTAGATTGAATTTTTTCCCGGAGTGTAGAAGTTTATCAACCGCTGGAGGAGCAGTGGAGAGACAATCGAGAGTTAACTTCTTCGGAGGTGTTGCATCTATGCATTATAAAGCAAGGCACGAGGATGTGAAGTGCTTGATCTGATACCGAAATGTGAATGATGTCCTTGAGCCAGGGGTGGTGGTGGGAGCATTCAAGAATCTGGTTCAATTTGGTCAACATTCCTACCTTGAGATATACGTGGAGCATCATTTCTATGCGAATGAGTATCGCATCTACTCAAGCTTCAAGTTCTAATCTCTTTGCACCGAGGTTCAAGATTACCAAAGTGGTGCGATCCTCTAGCCAATGAGTTTTCAGTTATCCTTGAAAGATCTCAGCGAGAAGTAGGTGTGCGTGGTCTATAGTTACGTTGAGGATGCTGATATCATAGTTATACTGGTAAGGAGAGCCATGACGGCTATGATGGCGATCAGTCTCAGAATGTCGAAGAGGCAAGTTATACTTTGAGGAAGCTTGTGATCTCCATGTCAAATCCTATCAAACTCCAGTTGCAGCAAAGTATTTCGTTGATTAAAGTTTGACTCATTAACAACTAAGATAGGATTTGGAGAGACAAGACTTTCCTTCTTTTCATGAAACAGAGAGCCACAATGAAAAAATATCGTTGTAACTTCTCATATTCAAACTCCAAAATTGACTTTTTCTCCGGTAGGAAATGTGAATGATTTTCGAACTACCAAGGGTTTCAAAGCGTTGACCGACACTTTGACACGTCCTTGATCAACATCGTAATTCAGCGTGGAACCAAGTTCATTCCTTTTTGTCATTAAAATAACTGATTTGTAGTGGTGAAGTGAAAGGTCGTGGACTATAATCCAACATGGGATGACCGATGAGAAAGAATTAGATATTACATGTTACCAATGTTGGAGCACAAACATCCATCGCTTGTAATGGAAGGGGGCTTTTGTAGCACTTCTCGCAGATCCTCCTCCGATTGGAAACGAAAACAAAATTGTTCTCTTCCAAATCTCCCTACCTTCAACCCGATTGTCTAAGCCCTAGAGATGAGGCTTGAAGTTGATAACAACTTTGGGGTGTTAAATCTTAGGATTGAGAATCCTACCAATCAATGTTAAGAGGTTCTAGGCTATGAGATCAGCATTCTCCACACATGGAAAACGATCCGGCGGGTCCAGATGTGTGAGGAGGAAGCAACCGCTTTCCCTTTCTCAACCCTATTATAACGATGCGTCATTGACAAGGGCTGTATTAGACAACAACGATGAAACAGAGGACTGTATGAAACAGTAGGGGACAATAGTGACAGAACAGAGGACTGCACAAGTAGATCAGACGACAAAAGACTGTAAGAGTGTGAATTCTGGACTGTATGTGACACTAAGAAAGCAAAAGATGAAGGATCGAGATTAGCAGACACCGTCGTGATCACCACGAAAAACAAAGAGGATCGAGAGAGAATATTTCACGAAATCGCCTCCAAACCCTAGCGCTGCCATCCTTGACCCATATGTACCTTTATAAGTTTGCCTTTTAAGCAAAATTTGTTTCATGACAAAAAAAGAGAAGTAACGTTTGTTTTTCTTGGTCAAATTATACTATATATGTTTGTAAAAATGTATTATTGCATTGATGAAATGATAGCGGTATGTGATCCAAGAAATTTGAAACTTCCATACTATTGGGTGTGTTATATCAATACTATATAAGTTTGCCTTATAGGAGAAATTTTTCGCAAATCTAATATAATATATCCGTTGAATTCATTTTCTTTTTGCAATCGTATGGCGTGTAAATCTTTTGGCTTAATCTTTTGTACTAGACCAATTATATACTAAAAAGAAATCTCAAAACTATTTTTGAAGCTTTTGTTGTAACTTCTAATAACAAAAAATGAAATCAAAATTTCAGATTTTGTCACTTTTCGAGCCACTTTTTTCTCTCTTTTTCACCCATTGTTTGAGTTGTTGCATAGATGTTTCAAGAGATGAAGAATCTGAATGTTTTAGTCGATTTTTCAGTCGACATGTTTGATCAAGTTGATCAATTTCAGGGTCTTATTCTTTATATTTTTGTTTCATGTTTAGATGATTTCCTTATTATTTAGGTCCAATTTTATGCATTCTCTATCTATAACTGGTTTTAGATGTTTTTAACAACAATCTAACCACATTGTTATGCAATGAAGTTCTTAATTCTGGTGGGATAGTACCAGAGCTAACAGCGATGTATGGTTAAGTGCTCAACCCATATGTTAGGGCTGGGTGTAAAAGGACCCGGTATCTATGCGGAGGTAGGGTTAAGCATTCGGGTTCGTGGTCAAGAATGAGTACAACAAACTAGAGAACTGTGTGAAGAACGGTGTGATTGAGTTGTGTGATGAATTGTTTGGTTGACCATGTGATGGAGCTGTTTGATGAACGTTGTGATGGAGCTGTGTGGATAAGGGATTGTGTTGTGAATGTTAGTAGTTACTTTTGCAATATGGTTGGTGCTTTGAGCTCTGTTTTAGACTTCTGGGTGGAACTAGTTTTCGGACAATGTGGAGTTGGTAGTTTTTCACTGGTGGCTTGTTTGAAAAGTCACTTACCCTCTCTTTTCTAATTTTTCTTTCTTTTGGCATTTGTAGCAGGTTGGTGAGCTTAAAAGTGATGATTAAAGATCAAGTTGTTGGTTTATGAAAGTGGTTTTGTCTGTACTGGTTGCTTAACTTTGATCCCCGTCGGGGCGGACGTTACAACTCCTTCTCCTGAAATTACTACAAAAAGCTTTAGTGATTACAACATCAAGACAATGCATAGTTTATGAAACATTTTTTATCACCAAAGAAGCACAAACCAAGGCAGAATCACCATCACTTTGGATGCACAAGGGTTAACTCCTGCACCCCCGGATGCGAAACAAACACCAGTTGTAAGATCATTTAGAGCAAGGAATGCTTGCAAAATTCAGGTTTCTTTTATCCTCAGTTCGTCGGCTGTATTGGTAATAATAAAACAACTATATGAGAATATATATAGAATCAACGTGCTAAAGAGAGACCTGGAAACTCAAAGATTGCGATATAACTCTCGTCTTCTCTGGCAATGCGTTTTTTGTCAGAGAAAATGTCCACATCTCTTGCTCTCGTTGCCCGTGGATTCCATTTCATCGTGACAAATTGAAGAGAGTTAGGACACAAAAGGCTTTTAGGAAAAATTGTAGTAGACATTCATCATAACAAAGTTATGATGAAACTCGACGTACCTAGATAAATAACTATATATAATTTCTTAAATTAAGATAAACACAAAAGTGAATAATATATTTCTACATAAAGGTAAGTTTCCTAAACAAATATATTGACATATTTCTTAGATATTTCCGTATTTCCTATCGGAAATACGTATGATCTCCCAATATCCTCGCGTTAGTTCATACGTGGAAACACATATGAGACTGGACTTCATTTTAATCGAATATTCACTTCATGTAAATCGTCATTGTTCATGGTCGTGTCGCCATCAACATTTATACTTCGTCAAGGTCAAATCGACTGCAACATCCGTCTGTCGGATCAGCAACGACGTTTATACTCGATCTTAAAATCAAATCATAAAAAATACATCATAACGTATTTGTGTATCTCCTTCATCTGTACCATCACTTTTGGATCACGTATATATCCGTCAAATAAAAGTCCATCATATCATGTTAGATAATAATTTTACGGTCAACGTCGAATTTGTAATTGATAAATAGGCACATGAAAACCGTAAGTTTATGTTAACAAAATACAACTCCCAAGTTATAACAATAAATTAGTACGAGCTCATCTCATATGTTCATGTTTACAACTCATGGTAATATCATCACCATCAGCAATACCTTCATATCCACTTGAGTTTTACAAGTCCACTCCTCACGTCAAGGAGACGAACATAATGCTTCATAATCTTTTTTCGGATTTCTTTAGGTAGAAGAATAAATAAATAAGAAAAGAACAAAATCAGAAAGCATGTGTGATTTTTCAAAATCAAAATAAAGAAGCTCTCTCCCTTTTTATTTTATGAAACAAAAAGATAGATAAAATATAGATCTCATAGAAATCAAAATCAAAAACCAAAAATTTGTATGATTTGGCTATGACTCTGATGTCATGATAAATTGATGAGGTCAAAAACACAAAAAAAATGTTAAGAAAGAATTATAATAGACTCTCATTAGAATGCATTTCAATTTATATAAATTTGAATAGCAACTTAAACGGACAGCAAAAAATTCATATGATTTGTTATGTTGACGCACCTTGGATGTATAATGTAGAAAGAGTTGGTATAAAAAAAGAAAACCCTAGGCTATGGCGATTGCGCCGTCTTCTCTTTGACCTTGATTCCGGTGTCTGCTTCTAGCCGGTGGGACTGGGTATGTGCTCAGAGGTTTCGCCGGATCTTCGGTGGGTAGGGAACGCTTTGGCTCTCTGGTTTCTATGGGCTCTATCAAGCTTGGAATGGAGGGGAAACGAGGGGAAAAGCCTCGTTGCTTGTCTGGTGGATATGAAATCGAGTGATTCTCCGGTGCTTTTCTGTCTCCTGGGATCTGGTGGCCTCACCTTTCTCCCTGTGTGGTCTACTGAGGCTGGGTTTCTGCGGCGGCCGCGAGGTGGCTCGAGGGGAATCTCTCTATGTTTGGACTGGTTTATCTCCGGTGGTGGTCAGGGAGGGACATCTCAGGAGGTGAAGCTAGGGCCAGTCACTGGTTGGGTCTCACGAGCGGCTGGTGGAAGGGGGTGGATTAGGAGAATTCTGAGAGAGTTCTATCGACAATTACGGCTTTTGTCGAGGCTGCTTTCCGCTAGGTATTTAATTAGGATTCTTTGGTGTTTCCTTGGCTGGCGAAGATTGAAATCACAGATCCTCCAAAGGATTCTGCCAATCACAGAGGATCGTCAAGTTTTAAGGAGGATCATTACAAGATTTGAAGGGTTATTTGATTCGGTTGGTTTTAGGAAAGTGGAGGATATGGTGATCGGTGAAATTGATTGTGGATCTAGGTTAGGTCTCGGGTTTATAAGGAGGAACACAGCAGCAGAAGGAGTTCACAGTTTTCTCTTGGTAGCTGTATCTTTCCTTGCTTCCTGCTCTCTTTTCTGTGCTCCTCTTTCATCGGGAATTATGTCTCAGACTGGCAATGTCGCCAAAGGCAGCAAGGGACAGGGGGTTAGGAAAATTAAGGTTCCCAGGTTTGATAATTCTGATCTGATCAAGGGTTGTGCGAGGTCTCTCATCGGTCGCGTTATGAATCCGGCAGCCCAAAGTGTCAAGAATCTATTGCTTATCATGCCCAGAATTTGGAAGGTGGAGAATAGGGTTAATGGCTATGATTTGGGTCAGGGTAGGTTCAAGTTTAATTTCCACAGAGAGGAGAACATTGAAGTGGTTCTGAGAATGGAACCATTTCACTTCGATTATTGGATGGTTTCCTTGGTTAGGTGGCAGCCGGTTGTTCATCGGGATTATCCGTCGGAGATCACTTTCTAGATTAAGGTGTTGGGTGTACCGGACCACTTCCGAGCTGAACCCACATTCCAGAGTATTGCCGATGGTATTGGTGTGTGGCGTGAAACAGATTTGGAAGCCGGCATGATTCGAGTTACGGTTGACGGGTCCAAGCCGCTGGTTTTCGAGACTGAGGTAGAATTCGATGGGGGGACGAAACAGTGATTAATCTTCAGTATCAAAAGCTGTTTAATTACTGTCTCGTCTGCTATAGTTTGTGTCATGACGCTGAGAGATGTCCACAGAAGGTTGTAGATGGGGAGACTACACTCAACCGTGTGCTAGGAGGTGAGTATAGGTCTGATGCAGGCAGTGACCCTGTGGTCAAGTCAGATCAGGGTGGGGCCCAGGAAAGACTGCCGGTTAAGCGGGCTCTAATATATTCAGAGACTGCCTTGGTACACAGTGATGATGGGCAGCAGCGGGGGGAGTCAGCTGGTATTCACCAAAATGGCATGGCAACGCGAGAGAGTAGGGCATGGGGATCTAGGAATTTTGTGGCTCCGCAAGACCACACTGGGGGACGGAGCCTACGATGGGATCATGTCTCCGGTCACCGTCGCAGAGAGCGGGGAAATCGAGGTACTAACTTCCGGTCTGGGAATAGGCAGCAGGTCTATCGGCCTAGAGAAGGGGGTGTAATGGGAAACAAAGATGGAGAACAGGTGGCTGCAGTAGCAGGTGACCAGGCTGTGGGTGAATCATCAGATGGTGCAACAGGTATCGTGATGGCAAGTTTGGAGGCAGGTACGGTAGCAGTGGTGGCGACAGAGGAGGGTGGTGAAGTGGGCGGGATGACTGGAGAGAATGAGCTACTCTCTGGTGAATTAACGATGACCCCGCGTGAGGGGTTTGTGGCTGCTTTAGGTGAATCCGGAGAGGAGAACCCAACTCCTGGTTTGATAGGTTTTGATGGGGCAGATGGTGATGGGCTGGATTGTAACCCAGCGTTGGAGGATGGTGAGTTCAATCTTGAGGATAATATAGAGGATAATGCCTTTTATGCTGAGGATATGATGCAGGATGCGGAGGCAGAGGGATTTGGGGGTGATGAGGGGCTACTTTATGATGAGAGCTTAGGTGAATATGTGATCGAGGATGAAGTTGAAGGTGATACGGAGCTGCTGGGACAGGTTATGACAGGGTCAGATGCTGTTGTTGATACGGAGTTGCTGGGATCGGTTATGACAGGGTCAGTTGCTGTTGCTGATGTCGATAACCAAGGGGTGCTAGCTCCTATGCAGGTGTTGGATGGTTGTTCAATGGGGTCGGAGAGAGCCTCGGAGGCACTGCCTGTTCAGAAGAAACAACATTCCAGGGGCACGCCGAAGATAAAAGGTGTGTACTCCAAGAAAATGAATGTCTTGTCGGTGACATCTCCGCGGCGTAAACCAGGTGTTAAGCAGGGGGCATAGGTAAAGGTACTTCAAGAGGAGGCACGGGAACAGCTAAGATGAAAGGCGGTCCTGATCGACTTGGGAAGGTGGCTCTCCCGGAACCACCGGCTCGCCCATGAA
>OVAN01000478.1:0-59035 GCA_900406275.1 Anastatica hierochuntica
ACATATATCATAAAAACTTATAACTTTGATTTTTTGGAATAAAATGAATCGAAATCGAATCGTTCAGTGTTTGTTTCTCAATCGGTTTTTAATTTAATTCTGAAAATATATTAAAATGATACAACTTAAAAACATTTAATGGATAAAAATGATATTGTTTATTTAAAAAAAATTTGTAAACAATTTAAAAAATTGTTACAGCCCGATTTCGTAAACTCATGCATAACACATTAAATCTCTTTAAAATATATGTTGGTTTGTCTCTACTTTTGTATTTAAAAACATGTCCAAGTATATTTTTATATTACACATAATCGTACATTTGTATATTAATATATGATTTTTGTTTAAAACCTTTCAAAATGTTAGATGTGTAATATATATAATTTACCATTCTATTAAAAACATCTATAGATATTTAATTTTCCGAAAAACTATATAATCCCGCGCTTGGCGCGGGACAAAAATCTAGTATAGCTAAAATTACGGAAAAATATTAACCATTGATTTCTTGTTGTATCTCATTCCGCATACCGCGAACACACAAACACATAGTTTGGCCGGAAACTTTATTTATTTGCATATTCTTTTTTTTCAAATTGGTTACCCAATTTGGAAGATAATTTCTTATTAACGTGTGGTCGACAAAAACAAAAATTAATAAAAGTCATTACAATTATTCTCTCTATACTTTATTCCAACGTATGTAGACATAAAATCTTGAAAAAACAAAAACATATGTAGCAAATACATTCATAGGACAATACTAGTTTGTCTCTCAACCAAAGTTAACATCGTACTTAGGCTCCTTGCTCGGACGAAACAATCCCCAAAACCTCTCAACATCAGGAGGAGTCGGCTTTGTATTTTCATCATACATCGCAAATAAATAAGTCTCAATCTCTTTCCCTGGTCTCTTTGGTGTCCCATTCTTCACATGATTAATCACATTATTGTTATAGATTCTCGCATTCTCCACATTCGTCTCGATTCCTGCAGATGTTGGCCATCCAGTCTCGGACACAACAATGTCCAACGATCCACCACCTGACTTTTCTAGAGCCGAGTACACCGCATCGAGCATTGCATCAAAAAGGTTTTGGTAAGATCTTGGAGGGTCCGAGACGGTTACTGAAGGCTTTAATAGAGCGTAATCGAGTGGAATTTGGTTTGGATTACCCGCGTAGGAGAAGTAAGTGTAGAGGTTTAGGTGTAAAGGAGACTTTTTGTTTACCAAGAAACGTATGATTGGTTCCATTAGCACCATTACTTCTCCTCTAAATGAACCCTTCGAAGGCGGGTGAGACTCTTTGTCCAGCACTGTCATGTCCACCGCCGTGGATACCTGTTAATAAGAATCCCACATTTATGAGAAATGGCGGAATTTAGAGGATTCCATTGTTAATAAGTTCCTCGTGATCAAAGTGAAAAATGAAGCGTCATTGGAGATGGTCTAAGATATATTACGAGTTTAACAAAATCCCTCCAAACCAAGGGGATTAAACCCGGTATGCAACCCTGCTAGAGGATTTCATCGTTTCAAACGTTCAACAAATTTCGCATTTTAAGAAGCAAAACGTTTAATCAGGAGGCTCAAGGCCGTGGACTTCCGATTTGCATAGGGTGAAGTCAGACCAGATACGGCGAGTCAACCTCTCCTAACGGAGCGGGAATCCGTGACCTCTCGAGCCTTTTACTATTTGACCAATATTTCGTTCTACTTTTTGATATGGTATATTTCAAACCTAAACTTACAAAGATTGATTATTGACAAAAAGTGAGATGTTTTGATAGATGTATACGGTTTTCACCAAATATATACCTTAATACGACCGTCAAGTCCGGCTCCTACAACCGCGCGGTCGATGTTTTCCAATGCCGGACCTAAGTACCGTGCGTAAGAGTCTCCGATATGCACTTCGTTGCCAACAGATATGTAACGGAAATTGACGTCATTCACGTAGTTAACGACGTTGGTTCGGACCCAATTGTCCGCGTTTGATTGGCTAGTTGCCACGCTTTCTAGGTCCGGATTAGGGAGACCCAACATTACTTCGATGTTGGAGCCACGTAAGGCGGCAAGAACGTCTCCGTCTGGACTGTATAGCCTAACTCGCCGGATGTTTTTCTGTTTGAAGAGCTCGACCGTCTCAGCCGGCGACGGAAGGTCGTTGCCCATCCTTCCGTAGCAAATGCCGACTTGTCCAGCTGTTGAATAACAATAATCCAACATATACAATACTTATCACATGTCATGTCGCGTAATACTTTACTCTATGTTGGAACTCGTTTTTGACGATTTAGTTTCGGTTTTAACCACAATACAACATCACATGTTGTAAAAGAAAAATTTTACAAATTTCAAAATTTGAGATTTATATTAATGCTGAAATATGTTATATATATTTTCTAGATATATATACGTGGAATGAAATCGGTTGTTCTGCTATGCACACTAAGTTTGAGTAATAGAATAGTCGTTCGAATGAAACCAAGAGAAATTAAATTACCTGCGGTATTAGTATTCACGAAGAATAGACTAATAAGAAGGGTTAACGACGCCAAGAAATGGAGCTTCATGGCTAGACCAATATGATAACAAGATGTTTTTATAAGGTGAAGAGAACGAGATCGTTTTTTTTTATATGTTACGATGATCTTCACACACATGTATATATAGTAAGATTCAAGGGCAAGACATGGGAATATAAGAAAATGGCAATATGGAAAATAAGAAGATAATAAGCTATAAATCAAAATGAGAATATAAACGTGTTCGTGTTTGTTTGATAATTAATACAAAGGTTTCAGATTTGGTATCTAAACACATACAATAGACTTTCAAAGACATTTTGTCTCTTCGTAAGTCCACTTGATGCAACTTGCACGACAAGACACGGGGTGGCATTTATTAGCTACAAGACACGGGGTGGCATTTATTAGCTAGGGTTTAGGGATGTTTAAATCAAATAGTACTAAGGAATAAGGACGTCTCATTTCATAAAATTCTAAATTGAAAAATATGAGAGAGAGACCGATCTAGAGAGAAAGATATTATATGTTCTTTACATTTTTTTTGATAATAAAATAGTTAAACTTATGTCTATTAAAGAACCGGATCTAACCTTGGATGAGAAGTGTAGTTCGCAGATAGACCCTCTTCTGGATATTCAAATGGACCGTAATGAAATGTCCCATATATGCGTGGGCACATGTGGAGCTAATAATTTCGCACTATAGAAAAATTGACCATGGCCTGGTCCAACAGAGCAACTCCTCAACTAGTGGAAACCACTAGACCACTCCAGTGTGTTAGATATTATACGTTCTTTACATATTTAATTTTTTTCTTTACATATTCTATTTGCTTTGTTAATGCTTAATTTAATCAATAGGCTATATACCACATGGGATATTTCCAATTATGATTATCTTATTTGTAATCGTTTAACTATATATGGAAAAAAGTATTTGGCTTAAAAAAAGATACAATCAGTGATGTTACTTTAACTACGTTAACTCAATCCAAAACTTTCACCATAACATTGTAAACAAACAAAAGTCATGGGTTCGAATCTCGACCAGTGGGATTTCACATGCGGCCCTCAGCACCTTGAGAACGACAGTTTGGTTGTGTCCCTAGGACCGTGAATCCCCTATACCGACAGGATAGCGTGGACCGTTGTAACTCCTAAGATCCCTATCGGCTAGTCTGGATGTCAAAAAGAAAACAAAAAACAACAACAAAAGCTCATGCCACATTGATCGAAATTAAAATATAAAAAGCATATTTTATATATAAGTTTTAAAAAATATTTTGAACCATAGATACTATTAAACATGGGGTAAATTGTATACTTTTTGTTAGTCTTATAAGTTTCAATATTCATAAAGGAAAGATACTTGTTGTGGTATGTGAGTATGTAATAATGGGTTCATTATAATTTAGTTGTTCGTTTGTGGTTATAGTTACGTGGTCTTTGTGGCAGTGCATATTAATGAAGATGTGCCCGAGAAGACTTTTCATTGTCGTAACTCTCGTGACTCGTGAGTATTGGGTCTTTGCCTTACGTATAGTCTGTTGAACTTTATAATGTGAAGAGAAGTCTTCGATCCAATGTTCACGCAAATGTTTGAGAAAAATCAACTTTGTATTTGATTGTGTATCACTTATTCTAATTTAAGTACTAGTTATTACATTTCGGTTTATTTGTGTGTTGAGTGTGCATGCATGCGTTCGATTAAACTTTCCGAAATCAAAGTCACCGCACTTATATATGCAATGCATTGTCTTTCGTTAAGGTACGTTATATACGAGAGCTTGTACCAACGAGCAAGCCGGCCTTGAGATTTATGGCGGTAAAAACTTTCACGGTTTCGAGAGCCGAATTCTTTATGTAGAATTTTTTTTTTTTCTAATTCGGTGGTCAATCTATATATGCATATTAATTTTTAAAAATTTAGAGGCCGAGGCGAATGTTTCATCCGACATGCCTCAAAACCGGCCCTGAACGAGTTAATCCATCTCTAGGATTAGTCTGGTAATCGTTTCGTTTACTGATGTCGGATTCAAATGAGATTTCAGATTTTAATACAAATTATTTAAAATCATTGTTTGAATACACCCCATAAAATTTAACTAATTAATTACTTTTTTCCGTCAATTAACTAATTACTAGTATGATTCACTTTTTTTTTGCCAAAATTCATTTCATTAAAGTGGTAGCGAACTTTCCACTAGAAAAAACCGACAAAGAACCAAAATGTTTACATAGATCGATAAAGAATACTAGTATGATTCACTTATTTTGCATGATGCTGATTAGATGAATATGTTAAATCTAGAGGTGGGAAAAATGCTCGAATCTCAAGAACCGAACCGAATTCGACCCGAAAAAATAGCACCGAACACAAACCAATATTAATAAAAAATCTGAATAGATCCTAAACTTCAATACCCGAAAAATCGTATCCGAACTCGAACCGAAATTGATAAAGTACGTACCGAACCCGAAAAATATCCAAACGTCTACCCCTAGTTAAATGATCTAGACCTTAGGGTTTCTAATATTCGAAATCTTAGAGAAGCATGAACTCTAATTTTCTGTAGTCAACATTCCAGAAATGGGCTTACTTGGGGTCAATGGATAATCAAATGTATGAAGTAGAATCGATTGGGCCTATAATTTATCAGCAAATTGTTTTGGTGTAAAAAATAAAAATAAAAATATTATTATCTTTTTTTCTTTGACTTAAGAAACTAATATTATCTCTTTTTTAAAATAATAAAATACTTAAGAGAATTTATTTTGTTTTAAGATATAGTATAGCTTTACATTTTCTTGAAATTGTAAATTTATTGAATATAGCATGACCAATTGTATTACATAGTCAAAACAATTAGATATTTTCAATGTGATATATATATAAAAAACATATTCAAAAATCTCTGAGATCTTCAAATTCATTATTTTTTTCAAAATTATGTGGGAAAATATAGATGAAAACTATTTATTTATTAAATAAACAATCGTTTTAGCAACAAAAAAAATCAAAACAATAATAACCAAAATTGCGCGTAATTCTTAGACACAAATTGATTTCGACCGATCGATTTCAAAATCGAACAAACGGACGGTCAAGATTGTCCAATGATCATCATCGTCTTCTTCTTCTCAGCACACTCCATTTTCCCAAAACTCGATTCTGCTATTTCTCCATCACTTCAAAATTTCCAGTCTCAGATCTCGACGAACGATGATGGCTGCGAAAATCTCTCACCTTGCTTGTTTCTCATCCCCGAATCGCCAATTTCACTTCCAGATCCGATCGATTCCATCCCTTAGGTTTCGTCCCGAGGTAAGCTGTGAAAAGACATAGCTTTCTTCAATCTCGATTTGATTACGTTGATGCCCAGATTCTGTATTCGTTATAGTTTCCTGATTCTGTCGAAAATTTATGAACTTGGGTTTGATTTACTCGTACTGGACATTGAGTTTGTAAGAAAAGTTTAAGATTTTGACTTCTCAAAATCAATGGATACTTGAGACAATCATATCCAGTTCTTTGCTTTAGAATCCTTTGTTGAGCTCTCCTCTAGATTGTGGCACTTGCGTGGCTAATGGGTAAAAATGGTGTAGTCTTTTGTAGTTAGAAGTGTTGATGGG
Organism: Anastatica hierochuntica; assembly: GCA_900406275.1. NCBI lineage: Eukaryota > Viridiplantae > Streptophyta > Magnoliopsida > Brassicales > Brassicaceae > Anastatica > Anastatica hierochuntica. The sequence continues at coordinate 6,168 of OVAN01000478.1, forward strand.
AATGGCTCAGAGACACCAGCTTCTCTAAGCTATACAGCTGAGGTTTCAAAGCCTTTTGTTGAGAAAACATCGAAACCGTATTCTACGGTGGATGAAACTGATACTAGTAAAGAGATTATCACAGAGCATGTAGAGGAACATATTGCTACACAGCCTAAAAGATCAGCTAAGATCCACGACTTTTGTTTTGGCATTCCTTATGGTATTGTGATACTCGAACTTAATTTCAAATTTTCGCATTGCTGAGCTTCGTTTTAGAGTGCGTTTCAGGTTCTTCATTTCCCATTTTCATATCATATGTTGATTCTGCTTCATAAATGACTCTTTTGCAGGTGGTCTCGTAATGAGTAGAGGGCTTCTTGGATTTGCGTTTTCACGAAATTTTACAAGTTTAAGTACTGGTGTCCTCTATGGTGGTGGTCTTCTAGCGCTTAGTACATTGAGCTTAAAGATTTGGCGACAGGGAAAATCTAGTTTCCCTTATATACTAGGACAAGCAGGTAACCTTCGTTTTTTGTCTACCGGGAAAGTTAATGGGAGTTTTGTAATCACTACTTTACACATGATTAGGGGATATAAGAAATTCCATATAAGTATATACTGTGTGAGACTAGGAAGCAAGAAGTGGTTTCTCTGAACCAAGACCACTATGAGCACATGAATATCTAAATGTTTCTGTTTATTTATGAAAGCTTTTGTGCTTACTCATTCTTTCAAAACCGGAAATTGCAGTGCTTTCAGCTGTTGTCTTCTGGAAGAACTTCACAGCTTATTCAATGGTATTCCATCATCTTTGTGATCTTGCTAATTGTGTATTTTTGCTTGCTTGACTTCAACTGCTTAATCATCATGTGTGCTTATTGCAGACTAAGAAGCTGATTCCTTCCGGGGTTTTTGCTGTTATCAGGTAAAGAAACCCCTTTTGTGATCTATAACCAAGTCCGATGAATATAATCTTTTAGTGGAATAACCTCGTGTGGATGTCTTATTCATTGCAGTGCTTCCATGTTGTGTTTCTATTCCTATGTGGTGCTCTCTGGAGGAAATCCGCCTCCGAAGAAGAAGTTGAAACAATCTGCTAGTGCCTCCGCCTCATACTGATGAACTTCATATAGATTTAGATTAAGAAAGAAAACAAGAGATTCTTGCTTTCTCTTGATGACTTTTGTACACTTGCTTACGATTTGTATCTTATCAAGTGTCATAATCCGGAGTTTTGTTTTATCTTACCGGCGACATTTGAAATGATTGTCTTCAAGACATTGAAATGCTCAACGCAACGCAAGGCACTTAGTAGACAACATCTTCACAAGCTAAATAGAATCAATTTCAAGCTTAACCAAAATTTAATTTGAAAATCTTTGAGAAGATAAAACATGAGTTGTGTTGATTTTTTTCAAAATAAAGGCGAAATTCAGAGCAAAAAGAAAGATGATTTCAGTTGAGCAGAGCTGAGTATTATCAAGGAAAGATTCGACAGAACGACTTTGATTATCGAGTTGCTTGAGCCTGTGTGTGCTCCAAGAGCTGATTCACTAACTTGTAAGTCCGTCCTGATAAGGCTTTGGTGTGGTTTATCAACTGCTCATGCCTGCATTATGTGTGGTGACGGGTTTAGATTTAAAAGATTACACGAGAAGATGTTGTAGGTTTAAGCAATAAAGCTGTATTCTTCTTACACATTGGGCTGAGTAGGCTCCATGATCACAGTTCCTGACTCGGAATCAATCTTGGCATCAAGCTTTGAGGTGCGGATTAGGTTCACTATCCATCTCTCGGCCTCCTCATAATTCAGATTCAATTTCTCAGCAAGTACCCTGACAAGGCCATGAGAGACTCAATACGAGTACAAAGATACACCACAAGACCGCAACAATTGATCTTCACTTAATTAGCTAGATATGGCATAAATTTGGATGGATGGAGAAGGTGTGGACTTGAGAGAGAACTTACCCCATGTCAATTCTCTGATGAATTTTGCAGTAGGTTTCAAAGATAAAGAGGCGGGCATTTTCAAGAAACTCGTCTCTCAGTGGTACCGTTGAAAAGTTTCCATCCTCAACTCTCTTACCAAGGAACGGATCATTCACAATGACCTGCATCATGGTTGAAATATTAGTGTTGATTATTTAGGTATGCAGCATTCTCTATACAAAAAATATATAGACACATGTGAATTACTTTACCTCTTCACACTCTTTCATCTTCTTCTGAGCTCCATCAAAGTCATAATTGACAAACACGCATGCCAGGAACTCGATGATAGGATCTTTGTAGGAGTAGTGCTCTTGCTGAATGACCTTGATGAATTCCTTTAACTGAGGTCTTCTTCTTTTGTTGACAATGAAAGCAGTTGCCAAGTATCGCAACAAGTGTGGAGCACTAGTTTGTATCGCGTTCAGATACCTGAAGATGTAACTAGAATCAGTATACAACACTACGGTATAGAAAACAGTCACGACATTGCAAAATCCTACCAGAAGACTCTCTAACTAGTAACAGCTATTCTTATAAAAAGAAAAACTAGTAACTACTATTCACTTGTTTGCACATCAGGACCAATTTTGACTCTAAACATTGCTTTCACACGCAAACACAGCTTATGCAGAACTTCATCACATTCACATCATGCTTATCTTACGGGAAAGGTACTAAATCGCAAGGAAATAGAGGGAGAGGAGAGGTATAAAGAAGAGATACAGATGACAGAAAGGTTTAAACGTACTTGTCTTGGTTAAAGAGATCAATGATTTGTGTCCTTCCATTATCATGGTTAAAAAAGATATAGAGACCCCAATGCATCAACCAAATCCTGTTCTGCACCTGGTTTAGTGGCGATGAAAAACTCTGAAAAACCAAAACGCTAGTAAGTTAGCAGACATGCTCACATCTATAGCAACCTCGAATGTCACAAATCTATAAGAAATTATCAGTTGCCAACCTTTGAGTCAATAATTTCTTTGAGACGGTTTAGCTCTTCAAGCGAAACATCCCAGTTTTGCATCAAAATCTCAGATGCTAGCTTTCCCCACAAGGCACTCAAACTTCTCTCAAGGTTAGAGCACAGTGTCCTGTACTGGTAAAGATAATCAGCAGCACCAGAATAGTTCCCACATTCAAACTGAAACTTAGCGTACTGATACAGCGCCTCGATCTGGTCCGGACCAATCTGATAAAAACACGAAAACATATAAGATTCTGGCGTTGTATCCAATACGAAATGCTAATCAAACAATGCACAAATCTGAAAATCAGCCAAAATCACAAACCTGGTAACGTTCCTTCAGCATCTGGAGATTGTATTGCTTATCAGCTCTTAGCTCTTGAACTGCGTTAGGGTTCAAGAGGAAAGTCACAAGTGGTGCAGCCGCTTCTTCCAAAGACTTAAGCCTAGCCACTACCTCAGCTCTTCTCTCCACCATTTCTATCACCACACATTCATCATCAAAATCAAACAATACATACAAACACACAAATTCACAGTCATTTCTCTACAAAAGAAGAGACGAGAGATACCTTGAGGAGCGTCTTCAGTGTGGTAAAGACTCTTATGAATATCCATGGCGTAATCAACCATGTTCGTCTTGTTCAAAAGCTCGATCTTAAACTTCAGGATCTGCTCATCAGGATAAAGCTGACGCTCCTGGAGAAATTCGAGTATCGGAAACACAAGGTGTCTGTCAAGATTAGGCGCTACTCTTGGTGTCAAGTCATAGTTCGCTTTCGTTTCCGCCATCGTCGCAATCTCTCTCTCTCTCTCTCTATCTCACCGAGCTCTAAGACGGCGGAGATGGAGTTTTCGGAGAAGATGAGAAAAAAAAAATCTCTCTCTGTGAAAATTAGGGTTATGTCGAATAAGACTTTCAATATTTAACCTTTAGGCCGCTTACTTTTATTATTTCTTAATTTGCCCCATATACTTTCTATACATTATTTCCTCACCCCTATTAAAACGACATTTGTTCTTGCGTTTTTGTGTTCTTTCTTCCTCTCCGTCATTACACTGACCGGAGGGTTTTGAAGCACAAATTAAAAAAAAAATCTAAAATGATTTTTGTGGAGGAGTGGCGCACGGTAAGAAGCTTTACTAGCAAAGCGTATTTTAGTAATTTCGGCTTCATCTCTCACCGCCTGTGGCCACTATCTTGCGCTTATCTTCTTTTACCTTTCTCCTTCTTCTCTATCGTTAATGGATTAGGGTTCTTCGCCTCATGACGAACGCTTCCATTATATTAACAGCGTAAAGTTTATACTCTGCACGAATTTTCGACGCTGTTTCTTTCTCCTTCGTCTCTCATGGATCCTTCAGAGAGACAATTCAAGGACTCGCGTTACGCGAATCTCTTCGATCTCGAGGTCTGTGATCTTTCAGTTTTTTTTTCTGAATTTTCGTTTGAAATTCTAAATTTATGCTCTCTGTTCTCTGATGGTTTGTTTTGTACATGTTTGGATGATTCATGTGACTCTGATGAATGTAGCTTTAGTGATTGTAAATTTTGTGATTCTATAGCTGTGTGTTTGTGGCTAAATTTTCTCACTCGTTGCAGCCATTGATGAACTTCAGAATTCCGAAACCTGAAGATGAATTTGATTACTATGGGAGTAGTAGCCAGGATGAAACTATAAGTAATCGAGGTATTAAAATTTTGGTTTGTTCTATGGAGTTTTAGTTTTGCTACCAACTGTGCAACTCTTGAGTGACTCTTGATTGGTCTGTGTCTATATGGTTAGCGACGATCAAAGGCGGGGTAGTGGCAAACCACAGCAATGGCCTTAAGTCGGGCACCAAGAAGAGAAAGCGGTGGACAGAAGCTGATTATGCAGAGGATGATGATGATGGGCTTTACAATCAACAAGTTACGGAGGAGCGCTACCGATCAATGCTTGGGGAGCATATACAAAAATTCAAAAGTAGGTCCAGGGAGACTCAAGGGAATCCTACACATCTGATTGGTGTTCCGGTTTCAAAGAACAATGTGGGCAGTTATAGAGGTAGGAAACTAGGGAACGATCATCATGGGAGATTTTATGGCATGGACCCCTCGTCAAAGCTTGGAGCTGATGCAATCCCACCGAAGCGGAGAAACCATCGTGATTCAGATGTTTCCCCCAAGTATGTTGATCTTACGTTTTTCATGTTCCATGGAGAAAATGTAACCCTGTGTGTTCCTTTTAGTTATCTAATGGTGTTGTGTTTCCTGTATTGACGCATCGAATTTTGCATCATTTGCAGAATAGCATATGAACCGTCGTATTTGGATATTGGTGATGGTGTTTCCTACAAAATCCCTCCAAGTTATGATAAGCTGGTGGCATCATTAAATTTACCAAGCTTTTCAGATATTCATGTGGAAGAATTTTACTTGAAAGGATCTCTGGATCTGAGATCATTAGCAGAATTGATAGCTAGCGATAAAAGGTCTGGAGTAAGAAGCCGTAATGGTATGGGCGAGCCTCGACCTCAATATGAGTCTCTTCAAGCTAGAGTTAAGGCCCTGTCGGCTTCAAATTCCATCCCGAAGTTCAGCCTCAAGGTGTCAGAAGCTGCAATAAATTCTGCTATTCCAGAAGGAGCTGCTGGAACTACCGCACGGACAATTCTGTCAGAGGGTGGTGTTTTACAGGTCCATTATGTGAAGGTTCTGGAAAAGGGGGATACCTACGAGGTTTTGGATCCTGTGACTGTAGTTTATGAAGATCTTCATATTTTTATAACCTTCATGGCATTAGCAACATGATCTATATCACCTGATATTTTTTATGTATCCTTTCTTCAGATTGTTAGACGAAGTCTACCGAAGAAGCAGAAAGTGAAGAATGATCTTGCAGTCATTGAGAAGACAGAAAGGGACAAAATTAGAAAAGCCTGGATCGGCATTGCCAGAAGAGATATACCAAAACACCATAGAATTTTCACCACTTTTCATCGAAAACAATCAATCGATGCCAAGAGGTTTGCAGATAGTTGCCAAAGAGAGGTAATTGAAATTGCTCTCAGAATATGGCTATACCTACTCTTTTGTTTTTTTTTTTTATTTACTTTTAGGGTAATCTCTCATTTGCTTGCTGTTATTTTGAGTACACAGGTGAGAATTAAGGTGGCTAGATCACTCAAAATGCCAAGGAGCGCACCGATTCGCACCAGAAAGATATCCAGAGACATGTTACTATTCTGGAAGCGACATGACAAGCAGATGGTATTATTTTCTATTCTCCTTAGACTCGGTAGTACAACTTTCAGGCTGCCGACTAGATCTGGGTATACATAATGCTGCCATTTTTTCATAACCAGTCATACTTTTTGTATGGGTTTCTTTTCCATTTCTCATAGATAAGAACTTAAGCAGTACCCGTCTCAACTCTATAAACTTAGTTATCGAAATGGATTAAGTTATTATGGATGTTGTAGATTTGGAATTTTTAATGTGTTTTTCTGCTGGAGTTCTTTTGAACTGTGCACTTGGATTAATTTGAGTATGAACTGTGCACTTGGATGACTATGTCACAGGCAGAAGAGAGGAAAAAACAGGAAAAGGAAGCGGCAGAGGCATTGAAACGTGAGCAGGAGCTTCGAGAGGCAAAGAGGCAGCAACAAAGGCTCAATTTTCTTATTCAGCAGACTGAGCTTTACAGTCATTTCATGCAAAACAAGGCCGATTCAAAGCCTTCTGAGGCTTTGTCAATAGGAGATGAAAATCTGGTTGAGGAAGAGCTCCCAGAACCTTCAGCTGCAGGACCTTCTGAGGTGGAGGATCCTGAAGACGCTGAAGTAAGGGAAAGGGCCCTGAAAGCTGCCCAAGATGCGGTGTCTAAGCAAAAAAAGGTAACGGATGCATTTGACACTGAATATATGAAGCTACGACAAACCTCTGAGATGGAAGATCCTTCAAATGATGTATCAGTTAGTGGCTCAGGCAATATAGATTTGCATAACCCGTGAGTTTGTGTTCTTGTCATTTCCATATTTTTTGTGATTTTGGTCTATCAAGCCAATTTAATCTCTCTACTTGCAGATCTACAATGCCGGATACATCAACAGTTCAGACTCCAGAGTTATTTAAAGGAACCCTTAAAGAATACCAAATGAAAGGCCTTCAGTGGCTAGTCAATTGTTATGAGCAGGTACACTCAACCTTTACTTACGTTTGTTATTTTGTTGTGTGGGACTTTATGGAGGAGATCCCCCCACCCCTCGGGAATCCACTTTCAGACTGGATCTCTGCTAAGAATATTGTTTGATATACTCCAGGGTTTGAATGGCATACTTGCTGATGAAATGGGCTTGGGTAAGACTATTCAGGCTATGGCGTTCTTGGCACATTTGGCTGAGGTAAATAGTGTTGTGTGTCCTTTATATTGATTTGGTTATATTGAAACTCATCGGTCTTCTCATACAGGAAAAGAACATTTGGGGTCCATTTCTGGTTGTCGCCCCTGCCTCTGTTCTCAACAACTGGGCTGATGAAATAAGTCGTTTCTGTCCTGACTTAAAAACTCTTCCGTATTGGGGAGGATTACAAGAACGAACTATTTTAAGAAAGAATATCAATCCCAAGCGTATGTACCGCAGGTAGCTTCTATTTTACTTTTAGGTGACTAAGTTTTTTCATTTGCATTTAGTCTATCTCAATCCCTATCGTGTAGTTAGGGGCAGTTTTTTCTTTCCCTTGGATCGCCTCCTGGCCATTAGATGCTTTGTCATACATCCAGTATATTGCATTTTCAGAGGAGCATGTAATGTTGTTGAGTTTCAGATATTAAGTGAAATGTCCTGCTAGTAATGTACCATCCTTGTCTAATTTAGATGTCATGGTTCTAAAAGCAACAATGTATATTGTGAGAATTTATGTGATTAAATTGATGGTCAGTGGGGTCTGCTTATTCTCTCAAAGGCCTCATGGTCAATGAATCTTTTTCGCGTTTTTCTAAAATTTATCTTTTTACTCCCCTCTTTTTCAGGGATGCTGGTTTTCATATTTTAATTACCAGCTATCAGCTATTAGTAACCGATGAGAAGTATTTTCGCAAAGTGAAGTGGCAATATATGGTGTTAGATGAGGCCCAAGCAATCAAAAGTTCCACCAGGTTCGTACTTTTCCCTTCAGTTGTATTAGTGTTGTTTGTGCTAGCAAGGTTTTTCTTTATTTCACTCTCTAATTTTCTTACCCTTTTATTGCCATGCATGAGAAAGTTACTTTTGTAAATTTAGTTGTAGATCACTTGAAGTGCTAAATTCTCATGCAAGTTCCATTTCCTTTTTTTCTTTGACAGTATAAGATGGAAGACCCTTCTTAGTTTCAATTGTCGGAACCGATTGCTTCTGACTGGTACTCCAATTCAGAATAACATGGCAGAGTTATGGGCCCTGCTGCATTTCATCATGCCAATGTTGTTTGACAGCCACGACCAATTTAATGAGTGGTTCTCAAAAGGGTTTGTACTGTTTTTTTTTGGTTCGATGGTCATGTAAACTTTATTGTTCCAATAAACTAAGAAATTGTTTCTGATGCATGACTCATATACATTGACAGAATCGAGAATCATGCTGAACACGGAGGCACTTTAAATGAGCACCAGCTGAACAGACTGGTGAGATTTATTTAATTAGTGATTCCTAGTTCTCCAAGAATTTTTCAAACTCGTATTGTGTATGCATTTTTACCGTTTGAATTTTCTTAGTCACTCACAATTGTTTTCATTTCCCAAACAGCATGCGATATTGAAGCCATTTATGCTCCGACGTGTAAAAAAAGATGTGGTTTCTGAGCTAACTACAAAGACGGAAGTGACAGTACACTGCAAGCTCAGTTCTCGACAACAAGCTTTTTATCAGGCCATTAAGAACAAAATTTCCCTGGCTGAGTTATTTGATAGCAACCGTGGACAACTTAATGAAAAGAAAATACTGAATTTGATGAATATTGTCATTCAACTTAGGAAGGTAAGCTCTCTTGTCTAGCCAGGTTTATTTCTTCTGACATCTTGTCTTGCTTAGTTGCTTTCTCATATATTATACCGCATGAATGTGTATCTATCTCTCAGAGAACAAATATGACATGACCATGGCTTATGCTAGTACATATTTGTGTTTCTTATGTTAGGTTTGCAACCATCCAGAGTTGTTCGAAAGGAATGAAGGGAGCTCTTATCTCTATTTTGGAGTGATTTCCAACTCTCTTTTGCCCCCTCCCTTTGGTGAGCTAGAGGATGTACATTATTCTGGTGGTCAAAATCCGATAACATACAAGGTACAATTCAATATAGTAAAGAAATTACAAGGTTGGGAATATTCTTTTGTCTCTGACTGAGTCCTGCTTGTGGGTTTCGTTTTTTTAATTCTCTTGCAGATACCTAAACTACTACACCAGGAGGTGCTCCAAAATTCCGAAACATTTTGTTCTTCCGTCGGGCGTGGCATATCAAGGGAATCCTTTCTGAAGCATTTTAATATATATTCCCCCGAGTATATTCTTAGGTCAATATTCCCATCTGATAGTGGGGTAGATCAAGTGGTTAGTGGAAGTGGAGCATTTGGCTTTTCACGCTTGATGGATTTGTCACCATCAGAAGTTGGTTATCTGGCTCTGTGTTCTGTTGTGGAAAGGCTATTATTCTCTATGCTGAGATGGGAGCGGCAATTTTTGGACGAATTAGTGGACTCTCTTATGGAATTCACGGATGATGATTGTAGTGACAATAACATCAATAAAGCTAAAACCAAAGCTGTCACAAGAATGTTGCTGATGCCATCAAAAGTTGAAACGAACTTTCTGAAAAGCAGACCAGGCACAGGGCCTACCCGTCCTTCATTCGAAGCATTAGTGATCTCTCAGCAGGATAGGCTTCTTTCAAATATCAAACTCCTACATTCTGCGTATACTTTTATCCCAAAAGCCAGAGCTCCACCGGTATGATTCCTTTGAATTGTTGCTAACTATAAACCTGTTGGGTAATTCTTTACCGAGTTTTCTCAACTATGTTCTTGTTGAACTTGTATTTTTCAGGTAAGCGTTCATTGCTCGGACCGAAATTTTGCATACAGAAATACAGAAGAATTGGATCAACCATGGCTTAAGAGGCTATTGATCGGATTTGCAAGAACTTCAGAAGCTAATGGACCCAGAAAGCCAAACAACCTTCCACATCCTTTAATCCAAGAAATTGATTCAGAACTTCCGGTTGTGCAACCTGCACTTCAACTGACGCACAGAATATTTGGTTCTTGCCCTCCAATGCAAAGTTTTGATCCAGCAAAGTTGCTCACGGTAGTTTTTTACATGTTTCAACATCCTTTCACATTTAGCGGGATAAGTATGAGCTTGTAATACTTATCGCGAAATTGAATCGTAGGACTCTGGGAAGCTGCAGACACTTGATATATTATTGAAGCGGCTTCGAGCTGGAAATCACAGAGTGCTCCTGTTTGCTCAAATGACAAAGATGCTGAATATTCTCGAGGTAGTATCTAGACACAAGCCTTTGGCCTCACTGTACCAATGAATTTTGTGCATTTGTGTATAAAAAACATTCATATCTACAACTTCGCTTTACATTTTTGATTTAATGTTTATGCAGGATTACATGAACTATAGAAAGTACAAGTACCTCAGGCTTGACGGATCCTCCACCATCATGGATCGCCGAGACATGGTTAGGGATTTCCAGCATAGGTAAAACTTCACTCATGCCTTTCTTTTCATGTTCCCAAGAGGCTTTCCGTTCTCAAGTGTAAAACCCTACATGGTTGTAGGAGCGATATATTTGTATTCTTGCTGAGCACAAGAGCTGGAGGACTTGGTATCAACTTGACGGCTGCAGACACTGTCATTTTCTATGAAAGTGATTGGAATCCCACTTTAGATTTACAAGCTATGGACAGAGCTCATCGTCTTGGTCAGACAAAAGATGTCAGTGATTCTCTCTTGTCTTTTATTCTTCTAATCTCTTTCATATAAAAAAACGTCGTCGCTTCATTATATAACCAAGTGAACAAGCTTGTTATGAAAACGGGGTTGTTTTCTATCTCGCCTGATTTGGTTTCTGTGAAACGAAAACCTCTTTTAGGTTACTGTTTATCGGCTCATCTGCAAGGAGACTGTGGAAGAGAAGATTTTGCACAGGGCAAGTCAGAAAAATACAGTTCAACAGCTTGTTATGACAGGAGGCCATGTTCAGGGTGATGATGTTTTTGGAACCGCGGATGTCGTATCGCTGCTTATGGATGATGCAGAGGCAGCACAATTGGAGCAGAAATTCAGAGAACTACCGTTACAGGTAAGGACAGCATTCTTATTCGTACCTCTACTATTTCACGCTTCTAACTAAAAAAAGAACGAGAAGGTATCTTTAAAAAATGGTTCTGAATTCTGCCACTCACGACTCCATTACGTCTGCCAGGTAAAGGACAGGCAGAAGAAGAAACCGTCAACGAAATGTATTAGAATAGATGCTGAAGGAGATGCAACTTTGGAAGAGTTAGAAGACGCTGAACGACAAGATAACGGACAAGAACCTTCTCAAGAACCAGAAAAGGCAAAATCCAATAACAAAAAGGTATATTTTACTACAAAACTCAGACTCAATCTTTCGCCATTGTCATCACCAAGTGTGTGTTTGAGTCCCTATCCATTTCATCCGGTTCATGATCTAAGGCCTTTTGCAAATGAAAAAGTGATGAAACATGAGTTAGTCTACTTATGGAGCTTAAGTTGATAGACTAAGCTTTTGATTATATACTAAAAAGCATATGTGTTACGTGCGATGATTTGCAGAGGAAACCTGCTTCAACTCCGAAAACTAGAGCTCCTCAGAAAGCAAAAGAAGAAGCAAATGGTGAAGGAGATGCTTCTTCTCTTCAACCTCAGAGAACAAAAAGGATAAAGAGACAAACAAAGAGCATAAACGAGAGTCTTGAACCGGTCTTGTCTGATCCAAGTAGCTCCAAGGCAGATCCTAACTAATCAAGAAGAGATGGTTAAAAGCTTCAATAGATGTTAAAACTTTCAGGCAGGTTCTACTAGTAATGGTTCCTAGTTTTTTTGAGCCAAGTGTATATAGATTCTAATCAACTTTTTTTACTCTTGAATCAATGGTACATATAATTAAATTATAAGCATTATTGTAAAACAAAGATGAAATTAAAATGTTCCTCATCCGAGAGGGACTCCGGGGGTTGTGGGTCCGAATCCCCGCTCGCGCATGTGTGCGCGTATGTCCCATATGCGGGATTACGGGCTATTGGATCAGCATGTTGTGATCCGGACAGTGAGGTTAAAAATCTCTGTACTAGGGTGAGGGTTTATCCCAAAGCTATCTACAACACAAGTTTCACAACCTTCCAAACGATCCCATTTATCCATCTCCTTTTTCTCTTTTAAGTTTTGAGATTGCGGATAAACATTCATCACTTTTCAAAGAGTCGTTACTTAACAGTCACTGTCGATTGAATTTACAGTTTTTTTGGACGTATACTACACAACTGAAAATGGCCTATGAAGGAGACTAATTATCCAAAAAGCAGATGAACTTTTCTTGTAGATTTGTAGCACCCGTTGCTTCTCAAGAACATCACAATGCTTTTATTTATTTTGCACCAAAAATTTACATATCATGTATTAAGCATGAAAAGCAAAGATAAAAACACACACACAAAAAACGAACTCATACAAAGCATAGGCCTACAAAAGCAAAAGAACACAACTTGACTTGTAACTCGGTTTGAAGATTTTGGGTTAGAGATCACACGCCGTAAGAAGGAGGAGAGCTCCTTGGTCCACTCTCCGATCCTGCTGCTGCTGCCGCATCCGAAGTCGAGCGTCTCCTAAACCGAAAGGGTTCCTTTCCTCCTGCGTTTGCTCCGTTCACATCCCAAAAGGATTCCTTTTTTCGTTAGTAAACCTCACATAATCACTCCTCTCACTCTCAACCATACATTACATACTAATCTTCTTCTTGTTCCTTTAGTACAAGTTTCCCACAAAAGCAACTAATCAAATCTTATGTTATGACAACATTTTGACAATACGTCTCACCTAATCAAATAATAATACTAATAATATAATAAACCAACTTGGAGTGTAATTCATTTATCGACAAAGACACATGTAAGTTTCCATCATAGACACACTATCTCACACCACTTTTGTAATTACGTGAAATGTCAAAAGTACCCTTCAATTATTAAGAAGATCTCAAACAAATTGACGAAATTACCCCTAACATGAGTGTAAGAACTCACCAGAGAAAGGAGATACTGGCGGAGTAGAACCGGCGGGCGAAACCGGAGCTGAACCGCCTTGGTAACCCGGTGGTTTTACGATCATGATGCTTCTTGTTACTTTCACACCCTCGTCCGGCGATTCCTCGCCGTACGATCTCACGTTTCCACCGTCCGATTGATCTAATCATGGCCAAAAAAGAAAAACTATGATCAGGCCAAGAAATATTTTTTTGCTAATTTTTACTACGAGAGATCTATTTATTTTGCTGAGTTTCGATCGATCTACGATGTTCCGAATTAAAAAAAAAACACTTGAGTGAGTGCTTGCATGTGTAATTTTTTTAGATTTTTTTTTTAAGAAAAAACCACCGGCATACCATTGCCGGAGCTAGGCCGGAAAGTGAAGGTATGGTGTTTCCGAAGCTTGCCAAGGCCGTTCTCTGGCCGTGGACCAGCGACGGTATCATCCCAGAGATGATCGAGTAAGCCCATAAAGGTCTCTGCTAAAAAAGTTTTTTCTAGGTTTCTTGTTTTTACAAATGATGCTTGAGATCCATTAATTCTTGAGGTATTGTCACATGATTTAAAGGCGGATCCGAGAGATGTCGGCCGTTGATCTAAATCTGACGTGGCGCTTAGATCTTGGCGTGGATAAGGTCGATTGGAGTACGTGGGACCCTTGATAGGCTCGAGATATTTAGATCGGACTGCCACGTGTCCTCCATCCGACAACCCTCTTGTGCAAAGTTGCTCACTGTAGATTCTTATTTTTTTCAACTTCCTTTTACATTTACTGTGGCTTTTATTACAAGCTTGTGTTTCTCAGATTAGTGTGGATCTCTTATGTAAGAGACGGTTTTTAGCTTATCTCCATCGCGATCCTTAGCATAAATCCTTAAGGAAAAAAACCAATATAAGAAAGATGGATCCCACAAAGAAAATACGAATCGATCCCTAAATAAGGATCGTAAGGATCCGTTTCTTATACTATTTGCGGGCTCCACTGACACTGGCGATCCGCAATTGGTCAATTTATTTTTTAGTCGAACGAAAAAAAATAATAATAAAATAAAACAAAATTGGAAATCGAGCGACGGTAAGCCGATGGAGACTTTGGGGAGCTGCACACAATTGCCATGTGTAACCTTTTTATCTCGTGGCTGATCGTATCCAAAACATTAGTATTAGTCACAATCAACCACGAAATAAAATAGGTAGTCGGGCTATATCAATTTTTTCTACTACACATTAGACGATTTGGGTCAAGTGGGAACTAGTCTTGTAACCATCTTGTGTTAGATTTTATACATATTGTAAATCAGATGACTAACCCCATGAATCAAATATAGTGGAAAGGACGTAACAGTTACTGAGAAACTGAGTCAGGCGGAGTCAGATGGAGCAGGAGGAAGCAGCACATAGTCATCGTGATGATACCGGTTGAACTCAACCGGTATATATTTAAGACCAACGGCTAGAATCATGCTTATGGATCCAATCAGAATGCAGAGAAGCCAATGTTGCCAGCTTAAAGGAACAGTGGTTGCAAATGCTCCAAGAAACTCGACGATGATCACTTGGAACCCAACTGTCGCAGTCATTACGGCAACAAACACCCAACTGTTGAATATTCCTTTAAACACATTTATCTTCTCTATCTCTCGACTATTTACCTCGTTGAACACCTGTTTGTAAGTATTTCGCAAATGCATAAGAGTTAAAACCTCGCAGAGATAATTTGCTATGGTGAAATGTTGTTGTTCTTTACCTGGCAAAAGACAAAGGAGTTGAAGATGATGGTGTTGAGAACAGATGTTGAATCAGGACCTTCGAGGTTGAGTAGTTGTTTGCCTGAAAAGTTGAGGAGGCCGAGGACGATTAACTGATAAATGCTTTGACCAATGATGTTTCTCCACATAGCTTTAGTGATGAAGCTTTCGGTTCTAGCTATTGGTGGACGTTTCATTAAACCCTCGTTGGGAGGTTCGGTTGCTAAAGCCAATGCGCCGAGTGTGTCCATGATCATGTTGACCCAAAGTAACTGCACCGCAGTGAGTGGTGCAGATCCTGAAAAAGGTGTAAAAACAATCATAGGTGAATTCAAAACAATCGTTGGTGAAGATCTTGTGAGTGTGTTTGTGTTTGATTTTAGCTCTACCTGTGATGCAAGCAGAGACAAAGTTAATGATCAGAGCAACAACATTAACTGTTAGCTGAAACTGAACAAACTTCTGGATGTTGATATACACAGCACGTCCCCATTTCGCCACATTCACTATCGTTGCAAAGTTGTCATCCATTATGATCACATCAGCATTCTCTTTCGCAACCTATGTATACCGCAAACTTTTTAAGAACATTCAAATTTATCGATTTGCCAACGATTAGACAAAAACAGGAGGAGTGAAGAACTAAAGACTGACCTCTGTTCCAGCTATTCCCATGGCAAGTCCAATGTCAGCCTCATGCAATGCAGGAGCATCATTGGTTCCATCACCAGTCACTGCAACTACCTCTCCAATTTTCCTCAAGTTGTTGACTAATGTATGTTTGTCCAATGGCGAAGACCGAGCCATAACCTGAAATTAGTTAAAAGAAAACTATAAGATGCTTTACAAAAAGTTGAAGAGATGTGAGAGAATTAAGAATCCATTCTAAATCAGAAACCTGAATTTTGGGTAAAATGGCTCTCATTTCATGTGGAGGCAAATTTCGGAATTCTGAACCTTCTATTGCTACACCTCCAGCTGTAAGTATACCGCATTCCTTTGCAATAGCTTTGGCCGTGCTTATGTTATCACCAGTGACCATACGAACAGTGATTCCAGCAGCTTGACAGGTCTGAACAGCTTCCCTAACACCAGGGCGCACAGGATCCTTGATTCCAACAACAGCAACCAATGTGTAGCCACCATCAGGAAGATCCCCACTAGGAGCTTCATCAAGATCCGTGTAAACCAAGCAGAGAGTCCTAAGAGCTTCTGAAGCAAATCCCTCGATAACATTAGAGATATTTGCAATCTTTTCTTCAGATAATGGAACAGTTTCTCCATTTGAATCCATAACCTTATCGCACATTTTCAAGACTATTTCAGATGCACCTTTGCAAAAAGCGCGTACACGACCGCCAGAATGAGATGTAAGAACAGACATTTTCTTCTTGTCTGAGTTGAAAGGCTCAATCTTGAGTATCTTATGTTCTCGACGTTGCGTGTCAAAGTCACCGCCCAAAAGCAAACCAAACTCCAGTATAGCCCTTTCCGTAGGTGATCCCAGGATCTGAGTTTTTCCTTCCTTATCCTTAACGACTTCAGAACCTGTGTTCTGAAATATGGCCTGCATAAGGATGTCCTGAACTTGTTCGGATAGGTTCAGCTGGAAATTTTCCTCCTGCCTCTCCTTGATATTATCACATATCCAAACCTTGTTGACTACCATGTGGTTAGTGGTTAAGGTTCCTGTCTTATCCGTGCAAATGCAAGTAGAAGAACCCATCGTCTCACAAGCAGCTAGATGTCTCACAAGTGCCCTGTCACTCATTAACTTCTTCATAGCAAATGCTAGACTTAAGGTCACAGCCAAAGGTAACCCTTCAGGCACAGCAACAACAATAATGGTTACAGCAATTGCAAAGTAGTCAAGCAATGTCAGTGCATCTTCAGAAGACCATTTAGTGATGCTACCAGCCGTGGCTTTCTCCACAACGAATCTTATGCACAAAACCACAAATGTAAGCACTGCAAAGCCCAAACCTATCTTACCTATGATTGTTGCAACCCCGTTTAGCTTCACCTGCAGAGGAGTCTCATCCTCTCCACCCTCACTCAAGGTTTCCATCAATTTTCCCCACTCAGTCCTCATACCAACGGTTGTAACCAGCATTTTCGCAGAGCCGTTCTGTACTTTGGTTCCTGAAAGCAGAAACGGTTTCTCTTTATTCACATGTGATGGTTCACTTTCACCAGATAAGCTTGACTCGTCTATCTCCAGATTGTATCCAGATATAAAAACCCCATCAGCTGGAACTCGATCCCCAATAGATAAATGAACCACATCTCCAACAACCAAGTCATCTATGGAGACCTCTTTTCTAGTCCCATCCCTCGTGACTTGAATATTAATCTTCTTCTTCTCTCGATCCAAATCTCTGAACTGCAAAGATTGCTTGTAATCACTGATAGCAGTAACCATAACCACCAAGATTACACTTAGCAAGATCCCTGTGCCATCATACATTCCCTTTGGAAATCCTTCTGTGGCAACTCCCACTCCAATGGATACTACAGCGCAGACCATAAGAATGATAAGGGTTACATCTTGAAGCGCTTCCCAAACAAACGTTAAAAATGATCTAGCTGGTTTCTCAGCAAAACGATTTTCTCCATAGATTTTTTCTCTGATGTGTACCTCACTCGAACGAACACCTTCAGCGAGAGATACAGACACTTTCTGAGCAATTCCTTCAGCTCCTCCACTTTTCATCAGGCTCTTTGTGTCATGATTTCGAACCATAGAAGCAAGTTCATCTGGTTCAACATAGAATCCAGCTTGTCTGACCTCATCAGTGAGCTTATATTCACGCCGGGCACCAGCTGAAGAAACACACAATGAAAAAATAAAAAAGTTTACATAAACCATAAACCCAGTCACCCACCAAATTCTGCAAATCATTCATCTCTAAAACTCAACAATGCATGTCTTACCATCAATAAACTGAAGAGCTGCCTTTTGAACATAGAAGGCAACCCGTATTTTTTCCTGGTTATGGAATAAGTAAAAAGTGAGGCAATGTAAAGAACACTACACCAACTAAATCATTTGTTATTACAACAAAGAACTAACACCCATTTTGATCTTTATGGCACAATCAACACCTCCAGATTAAGTAAAAGCATTAAATCATATAAACAGCCACAAAGATTTGATTTTTTTTGTTTTGTTTACATTATGACATACTTAACTTAAGCAGAAGAGGGTATAAAGCTTTCTTCAACACCATCTACTTATTGTTGTATGTTAAAGTTTCTAGTGATCCAAACAAGAAACAACCATAGCAAACGTAACTGAAAATGTATTAGACTTTAAAGCAAAATATAATTTAGTTATGCTCAATGGTCATTTGTCAGTTACAACTTTAGAATAATCAAACAGCCAAAGAAAACAAAGACCAAAACGACTCGAATCTTAAAGATTCATAAACTGTTTTTCTTTATTATATTCACACGTAAAAGTTGATGTCTTTTTCAAAAGTATATGGATGCGCTCCACGAAATTTCCAAGTAACTTCCTAAAAGTTAAGATCATTTGCACAAAAAGTCAGAAAAAACAATCAATAACAAAAAACAAAAAGTCAACACAGAGATCAGCCAAATTTTAATTAGATTTAACATACAAAAAAGTACTTAATTAGGTATCATTTGAGCTTATAAAGAAACGTGGAAGAAACGATTCAACTAGGAGAGACGTGACGAAAGCATGACATAAATTTGACGTCATCGTGTTGTGGGCAAATTAAATAGCCGAAATAAATATTTCATCCGTTACACATTCTTGATCATAATATACATTTACATAAACATAATTTAACCAATAAAAAAAATGCATTCAAATAAAAAAAATTCGAAAAAAACAATTAACTCTTCACTCAATTTGAAATGGAAAAAAAATTATCTAAAATATTATATGAAATTCACTTTTGAAAATTTAAAACTAATTAACAATAGCAAACAAAACCATTTGTTATGGATCATCAGTGGCAAAAAAGTAAGGATACTAGATTATAATTTATTTCATTTGATATATCTTAATAACGGATCATGATCGAATCTTCGTCATGAACATCACTATGAAATCGGAATGGAAGAAGGAGAGAAAATCTACAAACACACAATCGAATCTCCGTCGTGAACATCATTATGAAATCGGAAGGGAGAAGAGAAAATCGACAAATACAATCGAATCTCCGTCGTGAACATCACTGTGAAATCGGAAGGGAAGAAGGAGAGAAAATCGAGAAACACAGAATCGAATCTCCGTCGTTAACATCACTATGAAATCGAGAGAGGGAGAAAGAGAGAAACAGACCTGGATCTGGCTTCTCTTCTTCTCATTCTCAGCTAACGCCTCGAGATTACTGACCATACGGAAACGACGAGCTCGATTTTTAACGATTGTGACGGAGGATCTCCATCGCCGACGAGCCTCCAGCGACGGATTCTTAGCTTCGACCTCGAAATCCTTGAGCAGATTAGACATTAGTTTTTGGATTCGGAGAATCTCTCTCTCTCTCTCTCTCCGTTTAGTTTCTCTCTACGCAGAGCGCGAAGGAATCTAAAGACGAAGAAGAAGTGAAATGCTTCGTTTCCTTCTTCCTATTCTTTATGCTAAATCACTCTCTGTGGCAACGTGAGAGTTTGTTTTTATCTTACTGTTCAAACCCGATTTAATCGGGCTATCGGGTCGGGTCGCCTTTTCGCTTTCATCATTGGATAATTTTAAAAATATATATTTAATTTTGACGTGATCCAACCTTGAAAGTCCTCTTTTTTGTTAATGAAAAGTCCTCTTTTAGTGGGTTTTTTTTTATTTAGTTAATTTCGTTTTTATATGTTTTTGTGATTAATGTGGAATTAAATATATGCATATTAATTCATACAAATATTACTGTTAGTTGATTTTTTCTCTCGAAATAAAAAAATTTAATGAAAAAAAATACAATATAAATAGAAAATTAATTTATATATGAAAAAATCATATATCCATGCAGACACATCTTTAGACTTGTGCAAAAAAAATTATTTTTTTGTCGGCAGATAAATCTTTGATTAATGTAATAAAAGCCAAGGCCCATGTCATGTTTCAAAAAAATGCATTTACTATATCATTTGTTAATTGATACTTATCCATGTTTGGCCCAGCACAACGAAAATAATTTATATATACCAAACCAAACCAAATTGCTAAATGTATCTAAACCGGAATTAGAATTTATCGGAACACATCGTACCGGTCTCGGTACGCTAATTTTCAGATTTAGTTTTAGCTTTATCTCTACAGCAAATCTGTTGCCCTCCATTAGAGTCGTCGTCTCGACAAATTCTTCGACATTTCAGTCGGTGAGAGAAACCCTAATCTCTCTCTCCGCAGTCTCATGATCGAGATCTCTCCTTCTTGATCATCTCTGTATTTTTCATCCTCTTGATTTCTCTCGATCTCGTGTTTTCTTAGGTCTCTTTCTTGATTTTGATAAGAAATGGATGGGAACAAAGACGATGCGTTGAAGTGCTTGAAAATCTGCAGAAATGCCATGGAAGCTGGAGATCGACCTCGAGCTTTGAAATTCTTGTCGAAAGCTCGTCGTCTTGATCCGAATCTACAGGTCGATGATCTTTTATCTGAGATTAATAACAAATCAGATGAATCAGAGTCGGCGAAATCGTCTGGATCTGCCGCCGCTAAAGATTCGACTAATTCATCGGATCAGCCTTCTCTACGGCAGCGTGGATCGTCGTCGTCGACGACGACTTCATCGTCTTCTTCGATGTCGTACACGGAAGAACAGATCTCGATCGTGAGAAAGATAAAATCGAAGAAGGATTATTACGAGATCTTAGGTTTGGAAAAAAACTGTTCAGTGGATGATTTGAGGAAAGCTTATCGGAAACTTTCCTTGAAGGTTCATCCAGATAAGAATCAAGCTCCTGGTTCTGAAGAAGCTTTTAAATCCGTCTCTAAGGCGTTTCAATGCTTAAGCAATGAAGAATCTAGAAGAAAATACGATATTAGTGGATCCGATGAGCCGATCTATCAACCACGAAGATCTGCTAGAAGCAATGGATTCAATGGTGGATACTATTACGAAGACGAATTCGATCCTAACGAGATTTTCAGAGCCTTCTTCGGCGGAGGAGGAATGCCTCCTGCGACTGCTCAATTCCGATCATTCAATTTCGGAGCTACTCGACATAGAACAGCTAATAATCAAGCTAATGATGCAGGTTTCAATGCTCGTGTTCTTCTTCAGCTTCTTCCTGTGATACTCATACTCCTCCTCAACTTCATGCCATCTTCGCAACCAGTTTACTCACTCTCTGCTACTTACCCTTACCAATACAAGTTCACTACACAAAAGGGTGTTAATTACTTTGTGAGATCGTCTAAATTCGAGCAGGATTACCCGAAAGACAGCAACGAACGGCAGACATTGGAGGAACAAGTTGAAAGAGATTACTTGTCTATACTTAGCCAGAATTGTAGGTATGAGTTGCAGAGGCAACAATGGGGATTTGTTCGTGAAACGCCTCATTGTGACATGATGCGGAGATTTGAGACAGCTGCTGCTTAAATCCATTGAAAGCTTGTCGAGGCTTTACGGGTATTTATCAGCTTATAAACATATTCATGTCAATGCCTTCAAAAGTCACAATCGATATATGTTTCTTGTTATTGTTTTGAACTATACTGCTTTAGAACCTAACATACAATCTTCTGGTTTTGTGTGATTATCTTTGAATTAAGATTCTGCTTTTGTTATTATATTCTCTTACTAGATCTTCGTAAGATAGGTCCAAAGAATCTTTTAGAGTTTCCTAGATTCAAAAGCTTCGAGCCACCTTCTCGTGTCTAGGACATTTCCGGCGTGTGTTTGCAAGAAACCCAACTATGTGTGAAAGAAACTCATAAGTAATACCTTTATCATGATCTCGCCTGATCGTATTTTTGCTTTACTGTTAATGTACCTTAGATCTCATTGTTCGGGTCGGTCCATCAGTGTCGGGTTCACAAATTTGGAAGTAAGAGGATGCTCTTTGGAACTCCGAGGTTGTGTCGTGCAGTCTCGGATCTAGATGAAGGAAACGGAGTTTCGCAACTTCTCTTAGGGCGTTTAGAGGAGTCCTCAGTCTGACCACCTTGTGTATCGACAGAATAGCCTCGAGTTTTCCTAGTATTGGCTCTTGTACCATGACCTGGTCTCTTTCCTCGACGCTTATGTCTACAATAGTATAATACTTCTAGTGAAGAAACTAAACTCCCTATTCAATAACAATCAAACTCCATTGCTACAAATTTCAAAACTTAAGACAAGCAGATGAATGAGTCTGAACTTTACCTGACTTCAGGGCAGCACTTGCTGATCTCAATCAGTAGCAAAATCTCAATCAGTAGTTTCCCCCTGAATCCGGTTTACTCTTGTTCGGTTCGGTTTTTGATTCTTTATTATCGATTCGGTATATAAGAAAACTCAAACCAAAAGCAGATATGCGAAATCTGAAGCCTTTTATTTAAGAGACAGATTTAGCTGTACGCCAACTGTTCGACGAATTGCCTCTGTAACATCTTCGACAGAAGCGAAGGTTTATACTTTAAGCTTTATGGAGGAAGCGTCTTCTTCAAGCGAAAACGAAGCTGGATTCGCACTTGACGATGACGAAGAGTTTCATTCTGGTGGTAGTTCAATGCCCAGGTTACAGTTCAGGTGGATTCAATTTCAACTAGTTTCTGGATTCAACTGTCTGCATCAAAGCTAATTCATTTTTCTTATGAGTGTGATGTTTGTTACATTGTAGAGTAGGATCTTCTAAGGCTCGTTGGATTACTGATTTAGGAATGGCTGAAGTTAAGGTCAAAAGAGGGAAACTTTGGACAACAACTGGAATCATTCGTAGTGGAAAAACATATTGCTTCATAGAAGAGGCTTTGTATGTTGGCTTTAGATCATTCTTTACTAAGCAAAAGTGTTTTTAGATTGCAGAGATTTCTATAAAGTCTCTTCCTTTTTGGCAGATACTTGAGTGAAATAGGAGAGTTGCAAATCTTGAGTGATGATGATGATGATGATGCAGTGATCCCATTGAAGGACATGTACGAGAAAGTTGCAGAAGGAAAAAGTGGTTGTTCTTGGGAAAACTATGAGGTTTATAGATACTTAAAGGGTTTAGGTTACATCTTAGGTAGGCATGGAGTTTCTTGGACTTCAAAGAAAGCTGTAATTACAACACCAAATGATGAAGAAGAGTTAGTTTGTGGCGGTGAAGAAGACAAGGATAATGTAACTAAACTCTTGGGAGATATGCGGATCTGTGATTCAAGGGCGGTGTTTGATGTGTATTTACCAAACAGTAGATTCAAGAAGTCTTCTCCTGGTGAACCTAGCTTTGTAGCTTGCTTCTCAGGGTAAAGCTTTTTCGCATTAGTTCGAGCCACAAAAGCAAAAGTCTTTTATTCAGAACACATCTTACTGAAAACATTCTCTCCTTCGTTTCGCAGGGATTCTCCACCAAGCAAAGAAGAAATCAAAGTCTTGCAAAAGCGTGTAGCTGCGCCTTTAAGGTTCTGCCATATCGCTCAGGGCCGTGTCAGTTTCTTCTCCTTCAGTTCCATAGATCTCCCTGTCTTACCATAAAACTTACAAAATACTTGGTGTGTAATGTGTGTTGCAACTTAATGCAACTTCGAGTGAGATTGCTTATGACTTTTATGTAATGTAAACTTTATTGCAACAAAGAAATATAACATTGTTGTCGTCGAACACTAGAATCCATCTGAACACTGGAGACTCTTGAACAATAAAAACTAAATCGTGTTATCAATTTTCGGCCTATTTTTATAATTGGGCTCACAAATGTTTAATTTTGGGCTTTTAAAATAGATAATATCACATGTGTTTGGCGTTAAAGCCACCGACAATTCAATGGTCGCCGACGGTTTGATTGATTGGTTTAGAAATAGGCATGCTTGCTCAGACACATACAATAAATATTCTGATATATTTTATACATGTTTTGAGAAATATATATAAGTACAATGCTTTTTGGTCAATAAAGTACAAGTTTTTTGGTAACTATTTGTTTAGTTCACAACTAAAAATTTATATGGTCTTTAGAAAATTTAAAGATTTTAAAATAATAATCTGATTTTTTTTATCGTTCCAATTTTATCAAATGTCTCCGGGAGAAAAATAATAATAATAATAATATGATTTTTGCTTATCATTTTAGGGGGTTATAATACATACATTTTAGAAAAAATTCAAATTCGACACTTTGGCATAATCTTTAGGTATCGTTTTGAGATTTTAATTTTTATTCACAAAGAGTGTCGTTTTGATGTAAACATATAAGCCAAATTCTGATTTTATAGTGTGTTAATTGGATAGAATTTTTTTTTGAAATATTAATGAAATACATATAAAAAATTTCAACAGTTTTCGTGTAAAAAAATCAAAATGACACTTTTTGCGAAACAGATAGAACTACATACACCTAATATTAAATGTCGATTATTCATTGACTAATGACTGATTATAAATTAAAATATTTTGTGGAAGAAAAAGAATATTAATTAACACAAGTCCCGAAGTAAAATGAGAAATTAGCAGAAGAAGAGAAGCCACGTGTACATGAGCTTCATGAGAAGCTTCCAATGAGAGATCATCACCGTCAACACTCCAACCAAAGTCAAATCTTCGTCTTGTAGACCCCACTTTATTTAATATGCTTAATAATAGACTGAACATTTAATTTATTTATATTTATTACGACGTCTTCCTCGTGTCTCCACCGTCCGATCACGGATCCTCGCTGTAATCAAGGGGGTAGATTTAATGGAAAAGCCCCTTTACTGTCATCATCCCACACGTGTTTTACATTTTTGTTTTTATTTCTTGTATTTTGCCATTTTTAGTTTATAATATGATTGTTTATTATGAATTTATAATCCTAAAAACTAAACTAATTTAGATTTCATTACTTTCTCTGTGATCATTAAGATTTTGCTGTTTATTTTTTTATCAATTGAATTAGTTGTAGTTAGCTTTAGCCTTTGTGAAAACTGAGATAAATTAAATAAAAATTAATGAATTTTTTAGAGAAATTCTTTTATATAGCACACTTTTGTGTTTTTTTGCCATATATAGCATACAAGCCCAAAATTTCCAACCATAGCATATTTAATACACGGTATACCGAAAATACCCCTGTCTAATTTTAGGTTTAGGGTTTAGGATTTAGGATTTAGGGTTTAGGGGTAGGAAAAATGAGAACCCTAAGCCATATTTTAAAAATGGTCAGGGGTAAAATGGTCATTATAACATTTTAAAAATGTTACACGTGAAAAACCCAAAGTCACATACTAAATGTGTCCAAAAAATAAGAAAGTGTGCTATATTTGAGAATTGCCCTTTTTTCTATATATATTGAATCTGATTTATTAAGAAAACAGGAATAACTGAATTTTTCAGATGGAAGTAATATTTTCTTAGCCCTAATCGTTAACCAAATGAACTTGAAAGTAAACCTAACGATACCTTATTATTAAATTGAAAAAGTTTATTTCATACCTATTGATATACCGAAACAATATCCGACCCGACCCGACCCGGTCTAACCATACTTTTATTCGCTGTAAAAGAAAAAACAATTAATCCTTTTAAATACAAATTTGATACAAAAATCGAAAAGGCAAATTTTGAGAAGAAAGCCAAAAAAGAGAGTCTCTCTCTCACAGTCTCAGCCTCTCGTCTCCACTAACTAACCAGAGGAACTCACACAGAGAGAGGAATGGTTATGATCTCAGCGAAAGAGACGAAGAAGAACACAAGAGGAATGGGTTTTCTCTTAGTCTTCTTCCCCGATCACAACAACGACGATTCTCCTTCTTCTTCTTCTTCTCCGGCAACGACGACAACAACGGCTCTCTTCCGTTCCAGATCTTCTCGTCTTCTCTCATCAAAAGCTCAATCAACAATCTCAATCTGTATCCTCCTCCTCTTCCTCACCCTCTTCCTCTTCACTCTCTCCACTTTCGAACCTTCTTCTGGTTTTCCCGCCGTTTCTCCCTCCCTCTCTCACCGTCGTTTTCTCCTCAACCGCGACGTCGTCGTCACTCGCCGTCTTCCTCCTTCTTCTCCGCCGCGATTCGCTCTCCAAGGAATGGGTACTCTGTTTCTAAGAGGAACCAAAAGCATGCACGATTTAATCGTCGCTCACGTCGTTTCCGATACGACGGAGGAAGATCTCCGCCTCTTTATGCGGTTGCTTCACCGTTCTGGAGTCACAACCCGATCCGACGTCGTTCTTCTCTTCGATTCACCTTCATCAAGTTCCAGATTCGCCGGATTAATCGAGGAAGAGAACGACTCGTTCACGAAACTCGTCGATCTTCATCGGAATTCAAACTCGTCGAATCGAATCGATTCCGTTTGGGGATTTAATTTGAATCGTTTCATGAAATCGCAATCGAAGAAGGAATCATCTGAGACTATCTGGGGGAAGAAGAGTCATCGAGGAAGTTACAATGGCTCATCAACGAACGAGACCGAGTCAACCGAGTTGACTCATGGCTCGATCGTGTCCTTCGACGTGACTGAGTTAGACCCGGAAAACTCGTTATCCGGGTTCATGGATCACGTTCCGGTAAACCTGAGAAGGTGGGCTTGTTATCCGATGCTACTCGGCCGAGTACGACGCAGTTTCAAACACGTAATGCTCGTGGACGCGAAGTCCTCCTTGTTTCTCGGTGACCCGTTAACCCGGATTCGAAATCGGAGCCCCGACTCAGTCCTCTTCTTCTCCTCCTCCTCGTCGTCATCTTCTAAACACAGTAACAAGAAAAGCTCCGATGTTAACCCAACGATTCTCATGGGCGGAGCTAAAGGAATCAGGAGATTATCAAGCGCGATGCACACCGAGATCGTGAGAGCGGCGACGACGATGCAGCAGCAGCACAAGAAGAAGAACTCGGTGTCGGAATCGGTCGTGCTGAGTCAACTCGTTGGGAATGTTCACATGACGAAGAACATTGAAGTGATTCCTCCGAGTGAGACGGTGGCGGAAGCGAGTTCACTCGCTGAGTTAAGAACGAGAAACTCGGCGGCGACGTCGTCGATAAAGGATCACGATGTAATTCAAAGAGGTAATAGTAATCATCATGCTGAAATTATGGCGGCGATCATTATGAAACGTATTTGTTCATCATCTGAATTAGATTCTTCTGTCTATAGTTATTGTTAGCAATTATTTAAGATTCTGGAAAATTAAAAAAGAAAAAAAAAAGTACAAATCACAAATAGGGAAAATATTTAATTTTCGTTATTGTTAATTTTTAATAGATTTTTGTACACATTTGACATTTTTTTTCGGATTTTGATTTATGTCCACGTTCTATATTTCATTATTGGATTAGTATCTTCGAGAAAATCGTATGAAATCGCGAAAATAAAAATATTTGTATTTTTATATGTCGGCAACATTATTTTTATAAGTACTGTAATTAGTTTATTGGAAACTTCCAAATCATTAATTTTTTTTATTTTTGTCCAATGATATATTCACATTCAACCATGAGACCACCAGGAGACAATTTTAATAATAATATGATCATACTGTATTTAATATTATTTGTCAGTATATAAAATTATTTAACCTTACTTATTTCTATAAACTATGTTATTATCGGTTGATGTAAAACATAGTGTAATATGCAACTTAAGACAATGTACAATACTAAAAAAACATATATAGACAGTGCTATTAGTGGTTTGAATTTTTTAACTGTTGTATAATTCGTAGGTAGGTTTGTAAATTTGCAACTTTGACCGTTTTTATTGTTGTTGCGGCTACTAGACGAACAAAATATGTAGCGTTGAATGCTCTTCTAACCGTGGACGGCCAAGGAATGAACAAAGTCATTGTTTGTTTGTTTTTATCGATAATTCGGATCACAGCGGATCGATCTAATAATTCTTAGCCACGCACAGGAGAATTCGAATCATAACGGGCCGATCTGGTGACCCTTAAACTCCACATACAAAGCGTGTTTGTATATACGCGAGATCGGAATTCGAATTCGCAGTCCCGGACTTGTGAGAGGACAACATATCCATAGTATTTGAAATAGAACTTTTAAATAAACAATGCACGATGCGGCGATGACCAATAAGCGCCGCTAATTAATCAACCTAGGAAAGGAGGAATTAACAAGACACTTATGAGTTATAATGATATCACATGTTTCATAATTAGAAAACTTGAAAATTTTTGTTTATAATTAAATTTATCTTTTTGGTTATAAAGACAAACGTCACATGTGTTTATTTGATCTTTTGAGCTGGTTAAAGTCAAATTATCCAACTTTTGTTTTTATATATCTAATTACTAAAACTTTTGAAAAGGTCTTTATTCAATTATTGAGTGTATATATTATTATTATTAACAAAAACGATAATGTCATCACGAGTTTCATCGTTGGAATCCGATTCTCAATCTTGCTAATTATAAACACAACTAAAATTAAAAGGCTCATCATCCAATTAACGATTTGGTTAAAACTTAAACCTGTTTATCTCCATCTCATCACAGTCGCTAGTTATACATTTTTTTTTTATTGTAATGATCAAAATTTCGTCCAATGGTTTAAGTTTATTAAAATAAACCACGTGGTTGAATTATTATTGAACTATATTCGTTATCGGACGACTAAAAAAAATAATTTTTTCGTATCTATATGGTGAAAATATATTTTAATGCTTATAACCAAAATTTAAAAGCATTTTCTTAACAAGAAAAATGATTAAAATTTTACTTTTTGAATGACAAAATATTGTGGTTATATTCGAATAACACGAAGAATTATACATTGAATAACACATTTAAAGACTAAATATAGTGTATTATGAATTTATGAGAATGCATAACAATATTAGTTTTTTGAAAATAGATGAAGTCAGTATCTTTATATGTCCACACACATTAAAAGCGTGAGGTTGGAGAAGTTATCAACAACAAAAACAAACACAAAGTAATGAAAGAAAATTAAAAAAGAAGAAGAAGATGTTTATTTCTATAACTAGTTAGTAACTTCATTTAGAAGCCAAACAAGCGTGCTTTGCTTTTACTTTCCTCTTTTTTTTTCAATTTTAGTCTAAAGTTTACAATTCAGGAATCGAATATTTTATTGACCATCTATATTTTTTTTTGTTTGTATTGGGAAAATATTTTATTTTATGGGTATTTGAGTTTTCTAATGGTTTTTTATATCGAAAGCCATGCATGCTCGTGTGGCTATTTAAAAATTTTGTATAATATGTTTTTATTTCAGAAAAAAGAAGAGAAACAAAATTTTAAATTAAAATAAGGGAGAAGTTCGAGATTTAAAGCTTGTTGCAAGTCGCGGCTTTATGTCTTTAATAGTAACACTCTGACAAGTGACAATCTTTTATGAAATGAATTTATGAAGTTGTTTGTAGAAATTTAAAGTTTTTGAAAGAAATGCTTATATATGGTAATGGGTTTATGTTATATGGTCTTAGAGGATGAAGACATTCTTTCTACTTAATTAGTATTATTCGTTAGTTAATTTATACTCTCTCTATTTATTATATATCGGTTATTTCACACGTATTAAAAAAAAATAATTAAATGTTATGTTTTATTTGATTTGTCTATTAAATAAGTTGAAAGAATACGATAAAATTGGAAATTTGAAAAATATGTGCACACAAAATATAAAACGATATTTAAAATAAAGCAAAAATTAAAGTTTAAAATGATATTTAGAAAGAAATTGAGAGATTATAATATTTGAGATTTCCAACTATATTAAACCGCAAAGAAATTTGGAACAAAAATAAATATTTGTTAGCTTTAATTCAATAACAAGAAGAGAACCGACACTCTTTTTTCTAGACACGTGTCAATAAACTATTCGTTGTAGCTGCTATTGAGTGTAGAGCCTCTGACCTAGAAAGAGAGTTTCGTGGAAGACTTAGATGGCTGTTCTCACTTGTCTGGCTTAAAACGACATCTCTCTCTATTCATTGCCCAACCAAAACTCATATCCACAATTTTTAAATGTCGAATTTTATATCAATATAATTATATAATATAATAATGACAATTCAGAAGTTTTTTGAAACTAATATTTCCAAGTCACAAGGGAAAATTATTTTGAACTTCATTTTTCAGTAATATTTCCAACTTATAAAAGAAAATGTATTTTTGTATACGTTTGTTTGAGCCAACCAATCTTGTGTGTGTGTTTTATACTTTTGTTATCATTAACACCTTGGAAAATAATGCAAATTTTGACTTAATCATTCTGATTCTCTACTACTTTAACTTGATTTTGTCAAACAGTAAGTGATGACACCAAAATGGTGGAGACCAGGTCAGACATAAATGTTGTTGGTGCTCTATAAATCTTTTCTTTTTCTGGTCATTTCATGATTCTGAACTCTAGATTTACTACAACACACAATGTACAATGCTTCACTAGTATTGTTATGTAACTAGATTTTGTAGATATGTCACCAGACTGATTCTAAGATTTATGGCATGTAGACAAACATATAGAACAAGAAAAAAATCAAATACTGCATCTCAAGCATCAAGCCTTAATACATTGAAGTTTCACAAGTTTACAAAGTAGACATTGTTCATCAATCATAAAGAAACCATGAATCCCAAATCAAAGAATTTACTAACCACCACCACAACACTGTCCTCATCCAATCAAGGAAAAAAAAAACACTTTGTGAACAAACAATCTACAAAAACACATTCATTGTGTTATAAGAATACGAAGAATCAAACCCGAAAACCCAAACCGAAGAAAATACTTTGAAAAAACAAAACATTTAAGAGGAAAAATCGAAGGAAAAAGAAAACAAAGAAGATGGAATGAGCTATTCATTGTCTTCAAAGCTTCAGCATTTGAGGTCACTGCGTAACCAATAACACAATGGCAGATCGTGTCTCTGTTCTTAGAAATGTCTGAATTCGATGATCATGAAGTTTTATGGATGTTTCTGATGTCTCGCGGCCTTGGAGAATTCTTAGAACAAGTCGAATTTCTTCTTTAGCAAATCTTGCTTCCACCTCGGTAACTTGTAGAATGCTTCTTTCTCCATTCCAAATACAGTCTTGAACTCTTCCTCAGACAGATAAGCCTGATAAATCAATAGGAGAAATAAGATACCGAACATTTATGCTCAAAATAGTGACGGGGTTAAGACGCTAATTCAGCTCAAATTTGAATCACCTCTCTGCGTTTGAAGTCGATTCTTGTCACCGGGTTCTCGGATTTGGCTTGTAGCTGTGCGTAGGTGAAGATTGTTCCGGTGGTTTCTACTTCAGAATCATCCTGCTTTGCTTTTGCTTCTTCACCACTTGCTTCTGTTGCAGGCGAAACTTCCTCTTCTTCCTTAGCTTCAGTAGCGTCTTCGGGCGCCGCTGATTCTGAGAAGGGTTTCTCATCTTTTGCTTCAGCTATAACCCGACACATACTGTCAGTCATCAACGTATTCAAACCAAGGGAAAAAACCAATAGATCAACACCGGTAAACAACTTACCAGAAGGACTGGTATCAGGTGATTTCTTCTTCTCAGCAGTGAGAACTTGTGAGAGAGCAGCCACTGCTGCTGCTCTTTGTGACGACTGACTTATCAATCCTGATCTTTGTGGAGGTGACTTTGATGATGGTGAAGAGTTGAATGCGGATGATAAGGCGGCTAAAGCTTCAGCCCTTTGTCTCGCACCACCTTGATTTCCATTTGATCTGTCCCGGCTCTGTAGTAAAAAGCAATTATCATCTCAGTCAACGGAACGAGGACATGGGACACTTAAGTAGCTGTGATTTGCTAACGTCACAGTTACAAAATAAAATTTAAATGTCAGTTTCTAACTCGATTTAAATTTTGTGCGTAAGCTGAAAGGCAAGAAGCACCAGGCAGATAAGACCCTCAACCCCTAATTTAATTTATGTTCTAAGAAATTATGCGAGGAGCAGTTTTTAGGCAAAAATTGAGAAATCCATCAAGGCGAACCTCATGGAAAATGGGATCAGAAGTCATTTTTTCTTCCATGAAATCTCACACGATCTACCAATATATGTATCAGAAAGAATCTGGTACGAAATACAAGATTGGTTTAACTCTTTACCGGGGAGTTTGTTCTCTCGCTAGAAGAATTAAATGCAGAAGTCAAGGCAGCTAGAGCAGCGGCCCTTTGTCTTGGTCCTTGGTTCCCACTGTTAGACTGATCCTGCAGCATACGGTAAAATTATAAACCAACATTTCAGGAATGTAATCAACAGCGATTTTTTCCTTTGTCATATACATCTTATCTGATTCTAGTAGATGCAAAAGTAAGGAAGCAGAAAACACAGGCATGTCATATTGCCGACTTTCTTCAGTAAGCATATTAACGAAGTGTTTACCTCCACAACGTGGTGTGTACCCAATAATAATGCTGCCTTCTTCTGGAAGGAGTTCCCTTGCGCCTACATTGCAGGGAGAACAAAAAATGAAAGTCATACTTAGTGAGAATGAGGTGGAAAAGCCAAAGACAATTAGAGTTAATTTCCCAGTGTTCTGGCAGCTTCCCCTCAGTTTTGCATATAAATCTTTCTTGTTCTATAATCGGAAGCTTCCTCATTATTATTGATTAATCTAGCACACATTTAGCAAACGAGATGTGATATATCTAACTTTCTTCATTGTGCATGGGGGTGATGAAAAGTATTTGTCTTTGCATAAACTCTTAGAGATTCATTAGTTTCAAATGAGTTATGTTCCTAAACACTAACGCTAATTCATCAAACAAAAACAGGCCCATTCTCATGCTGATTACCAAAACTTCTTTTGAGGACTGAAAGTCTTACGATAGCTTTAGTGGCATCCCATGAAAAATAAGTGGTGAAAAAGCATGGTTCATTCCCCTCGGTGATTTTGTATAATGGAACCTTTGGAGACAAGCCTTCAAGGGAACCAGCCAGATCTATGTATCTCTGCGCAAAATTGTACAATGAGCAAACTAGATAGAAAAGGAGAAGAAACAAACGATAACTTATGCTGAGAAGCAAAACTTATGAAGCAGATTACTTGGCCGATCTCGAAGGCAGTTTGTTTCTCCTTGGGGTCCACACATTGACCAACCCAGATAAACACTTCAGCGTGAGTGTCAAGTAAATGCATCTCCTCAGTCAAGAGATCATCTTGATCAAAGTTGTGAATCTCTTCAACCTGTGCAACATAATGTTTACATAAGCAAGTATCTTTACGAAGAATGGTGGATTAATTCTCTAAATTCTCACCTGAAACTTTCCTGAGGATCCACGTAGGCACATTGAAACGAAGACACAGTTAGAATACATAAATATCAACAATTGAAAACATAGAACACTGCCCACTTATAGGATATCAACACCGTATATCAGATTAAGAATCAATATGACCCTTTAGAGATGCTTCAAATGTATTTAACCAAAGAAAGTAGCTTTAGTAACTGATGTCCCAATTTAAATCACCTCTATTGAATGAAAAGGAGAACAAGTGAGGATCCCTGACAGTCTCAGAGGAAGCCTTCTTGCTGGTGAAGTTCTGTTTTCCTCCAAGTGCAAACCAAAAGGATGAGCTCTCCGTTCCTTCTTTGGCATGCTTGATAGTAACCCCAGGCTGCTTAGCAATAAAGAAGATGTTTAAGTTTACCAGTCCAAGAACTGTGGTACGAAGGATATTTTGTTTTAGCTTCATGTAAATTATAGAGCATCTACTATAGAAAATTTAAGCTGAAGTAAAGTCAGAGATAGCACGGTTATACACTACCTTTAAGAATTCAGCAACTTTAGCAGCCAGTTCTTGCTGCTCATGCGTACTTTGGTTTCCATGCCAAAGGAACATGGAAGTACCAGATTGCAGAAGGAAGCAGTTATAAGAGTTTAAAGAAGTTGCCACCTGCAGAAAGGATTGCACAAATGCCACAGAGTAAATGCAACAGAATCGCAAAACCAAAGTTAAATATTTTTCGTTCTTAATACAAAACTAAACAACTTGGCATCCTAATTCAATTTACAATATTATACACAGGAAGCGAAGTCATGCACAGTGGAAAAGTTGAAAAGCTCTTGGAAGGAGAGAAAGTACGTTAGACAATTACCGCTTCAACTTGTAATGCCTTATTATTGTGAACTCCAGTTCCAGACACTTGAATAAGTGCAATTGATTCTGGTGTGTAGGTTTCGTCGGTTGAACCTTTCTCTGTCATACTAGTTTTGTAACCAGAGCTTAAACCACCCTAATAGTTAATGTAACCATATCAATACCAGAGTATTATCTTACAGCAATTATCAACTTGTAGTAACTATCAAAAGAGATACCTTAAGGACCACCATATGTTGAAAAAGTGCAATAAATTGCGGAGGCTCTTTACCCTCAAATATACGGGCCTGCAAGAAGATCAAGTTATTCAACAATCTTTTCGTGCTAGAAGCCATTACTTGCAATAACAAAACATGGTACCTGAACTGGTCTTCCCTTCAACGAATTTGTCATTGTGCTAGCCAGACGAAGTGCTGTCTCTTGATCCTCCTAAACATGGGAGAGAAAAAAAAAATAGATGGCTAGAAACTGAACAAACATGTCTACATAAAGACTCGGCCTTTGCAATTATAAACAGAGGATATAAAATGCTAATAAAAGACACAGAAACCTTTTTATAATAAGATGAATGTTATAGATGCACCTTTTTTAGATTACCTGAATACTATTCTTTCCAAACCAACAACACAAGAAGTAGTCCTCTTTCCTTTCACCAGAATGGTAAGTATAAAGGACCAAATAGCAGTCCCCCGAATAGAGTTTTCCAACATCGTCTTTGGATAGAGGAGTCTTGGAATTACCGTCAATGTACCAGACCTGTTACGTGATCTTCATGAGTTTGGATGAAAACAACCAATTAGATTTAGCAAATAACAGCATAAAAAGTCAGGGGACCAGCGGACCTCCAACTTTCCACCGCCTTCAAGCAGTGGTGGAATATCCTCATTCACAGGTGTGTTTTTCGACAGGCCCTTTAGCCCAACGCCTTGTTGCTTAAGTAACGCTAGACATTAGCAAAGTACCAAACTGAGCCAGGGCTACGAGATCATTCAGTTTTTTAACCAATTATTTGAGTACAAAAGCAATCTTTACCAGCGACTTTTCCTCGTCCTTCTTCGTTAGCAGGGGTAGCCGAGCCCGATGGCCAAGAGTCAAAATTAGACTTGAATGAATGAGGCTCGTAACCTTGGATAACTCGGGTTATGCGTGTTGCCTTTGGCCTATTTTCACTAGCAACAAAATCCTGGAGGGAAAAGTAAAATGAGAACTAATGCTCAGAGATTATGAGGTTAAGCGAGTTAGATGATTCCAGTTTGCTTTCACCTCGGCAGCTTGGATAGCAGTTTTCCTCTCTTCCACTTGAGTTACTCGGCCAACCCATATAAATACCTCAGAACCGCAGTCCAAAAGGTAGCATTTACTGTTTTCCAGCATTGATTTGGATAAGTTGGCATCTATAGATTCCAGCTGACCATCAGCAATACTACAAAAGGAGAAACAAATCCAATTCCATAAAATAAGGGCTAAAGTATGTAATACTGCAAAAGAAATGACTATCAGGGAAGTGTTTACAACAGCGTCCAGAGCACAAAACATCTGAAAACCAACAGAGCATAGGCAGATCAAAAGGTAGATAAGTACCTGTAAAGCTTAGGCGGAGTTGTCTCCGGAATAATTTCATCTTCAGTAGCAACTTTCCTCGCAATTGGAGCAAATCCCCCAAAGAGGACCCAGAACTCACCAGAATCTGATTCTGTATCTAATTTTCCATCATCTGTGATGCAAGGAAAATGTTCTATATTAAGTACCAGTCTTTGAACAAGTCAATTGTGCCACATAGAAACCTAATTGAGCATCTAACCACTGCATATTTGACTTAGCAAAGAGTGAAGAACTTACCAACAATAGCAACGTCACAAGTTCCTTCATGAAACTTGTCTTTCAAATATTGAACAACTACCAACGCTTTAGCTCTCTCTTGGATATTTGAATTTGCACCATTAAACTGATAAATTTTTTCCTTGGTGTCCAAGATAAACACATCATCGTGATTCAGTGATGACCGAGCAAAAGGGACCTACAAAAAAAACATATAAGCTCATACACATAGTAAGACACTCACGCGAGGAGAATACAGCACGTCCAAAGATCTCCAGAAAAGAAAACCTGCTTCACGTGGACGGCACGTTTCCCTTTGCAGGTATACAACCGGGTTTCAAACTCCTCCTCCTCGACTTTTCTAAATCCAGATGCAACACCACCCTCTAGAGGTATAATGCAGGGCTTGAAGTAGGACAAGAATTTGTCAGATTCATGACCTTGAATTTCACGGTATTGGACAGCTCGGCCTCCAAGAGCTGCATCAAGTTCAACTGTCTTGACAGCAGCTGTTCCAGCTTCATCCTGGAATCATCATTTGCAGATTAGCAATAACAACGATTCACTTTGCTTTTTTTCCAAACACAACTTTAAAACATAATATTTGGTACCTGGCTTGTATCTTTACCAATCCAAAAATGTATATCAAATAGATACGCACCCCCCTTATTCTGTGTTGTCTGCAAATTAAACATAAACATGCTAAATTTGAAAAGGGAGCATATTTTATATACATATGATCAGTCAAAAAAGCATGTTCTTGTGTTCTGTAAACTAAATCAAGAGGTTATCTTTTACGTCGCTTAATGATAGTATACAAAGATGGCCAAATAATAGTAGACGAGATCTCAAACCTGCAAGACAATGTAAGTATCTCCCATATAGAATTTTCCATGTTCAGACTTTGGCACTAGAACTGGCTGAAAATTTTCGATTCTCCAGATATCGAGACCTCTAAGAATGTTAAGTTAAACACCACACATAGCAGTAAAAAAACATTCAACAATACCAAGGAAAATAGTGCCTACAAAAGTAATTCCAACAAGAAATTGCCTTTTTGACTATGTACTCCCATTCATCACCATGAAACTATTATAACTCCCCTGACATCTAATATCAAAGCAAAGTGGGGGAATAAAATAACGATTGCGAAAGGATACGGTTTCTGCCCGACTCCTTGAAATGCAGGATCCAGTACTTTTGTTGACCCAGACATTTTGTATTCAACAGGACGTCTCTTCCTTTAAAGTGAAGATATATAAACTGCCTGCAAAGAACATATACCAAGTGGACAAAATAAGAAAGTACGAGATTAAGCACTGACTCAGATTTGCAATAACACTGTTCTCGAAACCAATTCACACTCATTGTGAATGAATCCACCTCTCGTATCGGTGTTCAAGAACAAAACCAACATTCAATTTTGCATTGGTCCTACTTATGAACAAATCTAAGGTAGCTAGAGATGAAGAAAATTAAATGTCAGTGTACTGTATACTTCATCATCATCAACCTAGTTGTATCTTTCTTAACGGCTAGGGCTCTAATTACGAGATTTTCACAGAGAAATTACTAATAGAGCTGATTGATGCAGAACCGAGAATGCTACAAGCAACAAGAAGCAGATCCAGAAACTCCGATTCAAGCAAGGATCCATTTCATGAACATACAAACAAAAAAGATTTTGGAACGCTAATCGAAAGCTGATCTATACAAAACCTCATCATCATCAATCATACCTGAAATTTCAGAAGATAGATCTCAAACTAGTACTGGGAAACGACAGAGAGATGAGTGAGAGATCAAAGAACAAAGAAAGTGACGACGACGACAACAACAACAACAACGAAGACGAAGAAGAGAAGAAATTGAAATTATTGAAAGGAAGATTGTGAGCTGTTTTGCTATAGCTTCTCTCTCTCTCGATACCTTTTGCTTTATTCAATTGAGTTTGCTTTTTGCCGGAGAATTCTCTGATCGAAAAAGAGTCTTCTGAAAAATTTGGAGGCAATAGAGAATAAAAAGATCCATTTACCTTCTACTTTTTTTCCCATTATAAATAAAATATAAAGAAATATTTTGTTTGTAAATTTTGGGATTTGTTTAATAAACTACATAAATTCTGAAATCCAAAATAAATTTTGTTCTCGCAATCTCAAATTTTTTAGGATAGCAATTCATAGTTGTATATATACTTTAATTTTTGAAAAAAATTGGTAACTTTTTGAATATATTAGTCCAACCATTTAACAATAGGCATAAAATATTAATATAAATAACAATTGTATAACTTCTATAAATTAGTATTCTATAAATAAATATTTCGATAAATCAATAATTTTGTCCGGTTCCAAATTAAATTTTTGACCAAAATAATCTCTCAATAAATTAATAACTTTTTAAATTAACAAAACGTCTCAACAATATTAATTTATAGATGTTTAACTATATTTTGAATATTATTGGTTGTTACATACATAAACTAACATTTTTAAAAAATTAACATGCTGAATATTTGAATTGCAAATTTTAGAAAAGTTATTTCAAACAATGTCAAAATGATTTTTTTAAAAAGCATATTTTATAAAGTAATAAACATTAAGTATTTTATTTAAACAATCTCATCATTACAAAGCGACATCGGGTCCATTTCGCATGTGAATAGACCACAAAGACGAACTCTTTAAGAACAACACAGTACATTTATATGTTATGATGTTTATGAACTTTCACCATAATCATTGAAATAAACTATTACCTAGATAAAATAATTTAAAAAAACAACCAAATATAATATAGTGTGGGCACTTGTTTGTGTATGCTTCTATGTATCGTAATTTTCCTTTTCATTTTCTGTAAAGAAATTTCACAATCGTATATCTATTTTTGTGTTATCATTTTATATAACTTTTCTTAAGTATTATCAATTTTATATATAAAGATATTTATTTTATACTTTTTATAATTATGAATCAGATAATATAATGACGGTCACGAGAATTTCGCCGGTGCCGACCAATTATCGTCTACTAATTTTTATAGTGTACTTTTTTGCTAACACAATATATACGACAATACCACTCATTTTTTTATTGAATAAAACAACGTTAAAATAATTTTAATTATATTGGACCCAAAATAAGTAAATTATATTGTAAAAAGAATATATGCATGTCCACAAAAATAAAATAAAATATATAAATCAAGAAGCAAAAAAAAAGCCAACTCATCACGAAGGCTATACAATGACAACTCAAAAGAAAATGCAGAAAATTGTCGTTTTCATTATTCATGCAGTTTAGAAAAATCTCAACACACATTAAATATTTAATGTGGTTATGTTTGATTTTAAGGTTTACCCTATTAAAATAAAATAAAAAGTAAGAAAACTAAATAATATAACATTTTTTCATAGAAAAAACCTTATATAATATTCATCAAGGTCAATCCGAATTGATTATATTTTCTTTTGTTTTGTTTTTGTCAAAATACTTTTTTCTTAAATGTGATAAAAATATAACATGGATTGATAGATCAAATATATTCATTACATAGACAACTTATTGGGCCCAATCATATTACTTTAAATGTTATGATTAATTCATGAACCAAAAAAAACACTATGAAACATCAATAAAAACCGTTCGTCTTATTCATGTGTGATCCAACATATGGAACGAAAATATTTGTCCGATGAAGAATGTCTTTGTACTTGTTTCTTAAAATTCAGACGATTAAAAAAAATAGAAACATCAACAAGGAAAATTATATGATTAGTGATTACATAGAAAAATTACATCAAAAGAAATCAAAAACAAAAAAGAATTGATGGAGCCATTGTTTTTTTTTTCCTATAACACAAATGGTATTAACTCTGCTTCTAACACTCATCCATTGCTGCAAACTATTATACTCTATGGTTTTGGATCATACCAATTCCATCAAAAGGGGATCGCCTTTTGCCATCTTTTGAACCAATCTGATGAATTCTTGTTCACTCGCGATGCTCCAAGGATGAACCGCGGCTGCTTCCGCGGGATATGAACTCAAAGAAGAGTTCAGCGAGGCCGGTTCTAACTTATATACCATGGAACTTAGCACCGGGTCGAAATTTTGAGGCGAATCTATTGATAGGAAGAACATAGGCAGAGCCACTTTGTAATGTAAGTCCATATCGCCCACGATATTAACAAGATCGGTAAAGTCTGCGGCGAATCGTTTAGGGACGTAGAATACTTCTGAGCTGCATACCGTCAAGACTGTTTCTTTGTTGTTCTTTGTGGCTTCCTTGTAATTGACTTGGAAGTTAACCGGCATTGTATCGACGATTTTCTTAACCAGCTCCGCCTGAACCGAATACCAATCAGAATTCCCAGCTGGTCTAACCGTTGTCCATGACTCGGTTACCTGAAAAAGGCACTCCTTGTATGTTACTAAATCGAATCCAAACGAAATCCTTCAAAGCAAAAACCGACCAATGAAGTACAACAACGCGACCAAATTAAACCGAACAAAGTTAAGATTGTACCTTGTCTGTTGTCCAGAGCTTAGTTTTGTCAGCTTGAAGTAAATTCCAGTAATTGAGTATTGTGTCATCTTCAACAAACATATACCCGTCTGCGCTGCTGTACCGATCAAATATATCCGGTAGACGCCTGAAATGTAAGCAATATAAAGTATGGTTAGCTAGCTTGCATTGTGAAAGAACAGGTTGAAACCGAGATGTGTCGAAGTTCTACTTGTAGATGTGATGGAGTTTAGCTTCTTCGACGTAAAGATCTGTGTTATTACGAGGGGACAAAATGACAACGGTTTTGAATATCCGCCCGTATAGTAACCTCCATTCAAGAGCCGTGCGTTCCACAGGTCCGTTACAGAACATAATAAGCACGACATTTCCGAAATTCTTCCTCCACCTAATCAAATTCCCAATTTCAGAACTCACTGTGCCTATCTCCTCGACACCAAGGTGAACCGAAGGCAGTTTCCTAGGAACAAACTCTTTTCTATCTCCATGACCGATAGTTGCTCGTGGACGATCCAATTCAAGTGACATTAACCGAGGCTGTTGGTATCCAACAGTAAGTAAATCCTGAAGCCAAGCAGCTGTGAATTTCACATCGAGTTCAGTCCAAAACCCTTGTTCAGCCATAACAAAGCTCAAATCAAGAATAGTCTCGAAGAATCTATGCTTATCCGATCTCCAAGCAAGCAAGAAATTGATTAAACGACCGACATTAACATGGAGATCTTTCTCATCAGAAAAAGGGTAAGCTTCCACTCGATCATACCGATGAACGGTAGGTGGATAAACAGCAACATAACCACCAAGCTCCCATAAAAGCCTTTGTCCCCAGTAACCTCTAATAACATCCGAAGCCATTGAACTAACCGAAACAGGAAGCATTAACCCCCAAAACGCAGACGAATGATACAACGTGTTAAACGAATTCAAAGGCACCATCACACCTTGAGGCAAAGCCACTTTAGGCGAATGCTCATCGAATCTAATATCAAAAGGCTCGAAACTCGTCTTCCTAGTGAAGTAATAAACCGAATCAACATCCGGTAAACCATTCGAAATCCCTTGTTGTATAAACTGTTTACCACCAAAGACCTCAGTGTAATACTCTTCATGATTAATCTCACCTACATTCTCTAGTGGCAAACCTCTAGGCCAAACAGATCTTTGCCCAAAATGTATATAAGGATTCACAACAGTTCGATTCGGATTCTCATGACTATACTGTAAGATTGGTTCTTGCCTAGCCTCTTGACCTACTAACTCAACATCAAAATGTTTCCCAAGATCTCCATCAATCACTTCACCACGATCATCAGCGTCATAGATCTTCTTAGCACCGTGTTGAATCGCAAACAAGTAACCAACACTCTTACGCACGAACGAATCATAAGGCAAATGATCCAAAATTCGAAACTTTAGCTCAACTTGAGCATCTAGAGATAAAAAGATCGCACCTTTAAGATCCCAATCTTTAGGGGTTAACGAGTTTCCGATCGCTAGAACTTGCCATCCTCTGATTTTCACCAAACCCTTAAGCTCCTTTGATGGGTACTTAGTCACCGACACGACGATCCATTTCTCGGCTCGGAAGTTAGCGTACGGCGAGGTTTTGTCGGAGAGGACTCGGATCGAGTTCCAGTTGATTTGAGGACGAGTGAGAGATTGAATCGATTGAGTTGATTGAGATTGGAAACAGAGGAGAGAAGAAGTGTCGGTGGTGTTGTAAAGGAAGAAGAAAGCAGCGACGGTGACGATGAACATGAAGAAGAGAAAGATTCTGTAGACATTGTCGGAGACCCATGAAGAAAAGTCTAGGCTTTTGGGTTCAGAGAGACGGTGGCTATGTTCTCTGATTCGAGATTTCGTCGGAGGCTGCTTAGGAGCCACACGATCTTGAACCAACATCAGATTTCAATCGAACCCAAATCGAGAAACATACAGAAGATTGAGGATTTGGGTTTGTTGTCGGAATCTTTGGAGAGTGTTGTTGTTTGCTTAAGCTTCAATTCAAATGCAAAAACTCTGCGAAAGCGAAGTCGTTCGTTGAGCTGTGTGAGGTCAATGTCTTACTCCGATCTCACTTTTTTTGAAGAGTTTCTTCGTTTCCTTTTTTGTTGTTTACGTTTTGATTACTTCACTAACACTGATGTTTTGAGCAAAAATGTAAATTTTAATTATCTTCACTAAGTGATGTTTTAATTTTTTGGGGAGAAGAATATATATAGGCCATAATTAGGCTTTTAATGGGCTTTGATATAAGTACTCATCAATTATTTATTGGGCTTATGTGAATGGGTTGTTGAGTAATCTTATAAAAATCCACATTAAACTTTTTTTTTTACCACACTAGATTTTATTTAATATAAGATATGTGAATTTGCAACTGACATTTTAAATTTGATACTTGATTTAAAAACTATTTTAAACTAACTAAAATTTTTAAATAGGTTTACTTTTTATGATAACGAAATAAAAGTATACCTTTATTCAATAAGAATATAAGATATTAAAAGATTTTTTAAAAATTGTCCTGCCTATCCATTGACAAATGCAATTCGTTGTAATAGTCATAAGTTCATAATAATAATTAAACGTGTCATGTTATGTTAATTAAAGTACAAAATATTAAGTTGTAACAAAAAAAATCCGTACGCTACAACTAAAAGAAAAAGTCTTGAGATATATGATATGTAAACTAACTTAAAATTTATAAATATGTTTGAAATTTGTGATAAGGAAATAAAAGTGTACCTTATGTATTAAAATATTAGATTAACGATTTGGATTAAAACGTTTATCTAAAATCTTAAACCATAAGAACCAGTCATATCAAACGAAACATTCACCTAGACAGATTTTCGAAAAAATTATGCATAAAGAATTTGACTCCAATACCGTAAAAAGTTTATAACCCTACAAACCTCAGGAGCGACCTTAAACCATAAGGATCGATCTCTAAGACATATCAGACGAAACATTCACCTACACTGGTTTTCGAAAAAATTATGCATAAAGAATTCGTCTCTAATACCATAAAGAGTTTATAACCTTACAAACTTCATGGGTGACCTTAAACCATAAGGACCGGTCCTTTAGGCATATCAGACGAAACATTCACTTAGACTGGTTTTCGAGAAAACTTATGCATAAAGAATTCGACTCTAATACCGTAAAAAATTTATAACCCTACAAATCTCAAAGATGACCTTGTAAACTATCAGTAACTTGTTGTAACAATCAAAAGTTCATATAACGAAACGTGTCATTTAATATTTTAATCAATTCAAGTTTCAGAATATAAACTTCTAACAAAAACCATACGTTACAACTAAAAGAACAAGTCCAAAAAAAGAGTTAAAACAAGTCCAAAAAAGTCGATGATAATTGTCCATTCATCGAGAAATATGCTTAAAGAAAACGCTTACTTTTCTTCAAACGATGCCTTCTTTTGCGGTTTTGCCGCAGTCAAAAAATACGCGGCGACTGTTTGTTTGGTATAGTGAGATTCTCTAATTTCCTCTTAATTATTCGAAAATTATAAGAAAAGTAAAACGTGAAAATTAACTTGTAAACAAATTAAAATGGAAAAGGAATCTTACAAGAAACGTAAACTTATTCTTTCGAACAAAAATATTAAATTTATAGCACATAATTAAATTTTCACTTTCCTCTACTTTAGACCCTATAGTTTTATAAATAACATTTCTATCCAAAAGGTTTTTAATAATCTTACATAACACTTATTATTATAAATAGCAGTGTGATGATTTTCACCTCTCATTAATAAGATTATAAAATGCATCAAAGTTGTTTTTGGACTAATAACATTTTCAAAGAAAGCGAACGAACGTTGAAAACTTTGTGAGAAGAATTCTATTCATTTTAGTCGCATTTTCAAATCTATTCCAAGTGAAGGCTATATTAAATGCATTTAGTTACACAAAAATTAGAGATTTACATGATTTAATATTTAATCGAATATAAATCTTTAATTTTGCGGTTAGAAGGAAAAAAATACTCCTCCATTTTTTTAAAAAACGTAATTTTAAAGTTTAAATTTTGTTTTACAAAAAATGTCGTTTTACATTTTCGATGCAAATTTATTAAGAAAATTCCGGTTTTAACCTTATTTTTTATTATATTAAATAGAGATAAATTATATATATATATTAATGAAAGACATATTTTTTAAAAATATTTTTTTGTAATTTAGATGGAGTATTACAAAGGGATAAAAGCAAAAATAGACTTGAGGGGCCAAAGAAAAACAAAGTAAAA
This sequence comes from Anastatica hierochuntica, assembly GCA_900406275.1. Taxonomy (NCBI): domain Eukaryota; kingdom Viridiplantae; phylum Streptophyta; class Magnoliopsida; order Brassicales; family Brassicaceae; genus Anastatica; species Anastatica hierochuntica. The sequence continues at coordinate 50,941 of OVAN01000478.1, forward strand.
TATAAGGAGCCAAATGAAAAATAAAAGTATAAAAATAAATAAAACTCTCAAAATAAAAGAGAGAGAGGAGACTTCGTACGCTTTTCTTCCCTCCTATAAATTAAGACAAAACTTCGCAAAATCTTTCTCATTGTCTCTGTATCTCTCTCTCTTCAAAGAGAAAGAGAAAAAAAAAACAAGAACGAAGAAGAAGAAATCAATCCAAACACAAATGGGGAAATACACAAAGATGCTTGATGAAGGCGTGAGAATGGCGGCAAGGTTTCATTCTCATTGCCCTCAGACGGCTCGTCTCTATTACCATCCTCCGTCCGACGGCGGCGGCAACCACCAGCATCACGGCGTCGCCGATCTTTTTGGTGGGTCGGGTCAAGATTCGACCGGTTTGGTAGGTTTAGGATCCGGAACTAATAGTTGTGGTCTCAAGGTTTCGTCTTCTTCTCAAGGGCATGAAGAGGATAAGGATCTCTTGTTCTTCTCTGTTGTTTGATTGATTTTTGTTATTTGTAAAAATGAATAAGATTTGTAAATATTTTTTTTTGAAGGTGTGAGAGAGATTTTTATGAGCAATGTTTTATATTTTTTTCTGGGTTTTTTTAAATTTTAATTTTTTTTTGGAGATTTGTAATATATATTTAACCATCCCTGGATTTTCTGGGGAATATTGGGTGCTAATGATAAATTACTTTGATTAATTTCTTTTCTTCTGTTGGTTTTTTTTTTTTTTAATTTGGCATAATTTCCTAACAAAATTTAATTTTTTTAATGTGGCATAATCTCATAAAATTGCCATAATATGATCATTCTTAATCGTCAAAATGTTTTAAATATAAATAAATAATATAATTGAATAAATCAAAAGTAATAAAAAACAAGACCACATTGAACTAATTTCCACATTAAACATTATTTTTACATAAAATTTGAAATCAGAAAATATGTCTCAAGACTCTCTGTTTTCTAATAACTAGATGAATACATTTTCACAGATACAAATATCGTTCTGGTATTATATGTTTGTGTGTGATTGTGTGTGTGTGTAACTTTGCAAAGAGTTGGGACCTTACTTACAGTTTCAGCTGGCTACATTCTTTCAACGACCCGTAAAGAGGCAGAGAGTTTCTGAAACTGACAATGTCTTCGATTTCTATGAATGGTGATACAACTTTATCTTTGTCTGATGCCATTTCCTTTAAATGCCGGTTTCCGTAAACGCATATGCTCATCGATTTCTTCTTTGGCGCGTCCATCTTTATGTATTTGTCGAAGAAATCTATCAGTTCTTCTTTCTTTAGCTCTCTCAGTGAAGCCACCTAACCATAATAAACCAAACCACCAACTTCATCGCGGATTTGCCATGCGAGTTTGCGCTAGAAAGAAGTTGGAAAAGAGGATAATTGTCTATTACCTCTGCATCTACGCGGTTAAATTTGAGTGTCCCGTATTGAATCTCTCCCCAATAAAACCATGATTCCTCATCCAAGTTCTTGTGTTTCTCAAGCTTCATGTCTATCAAAGATGTTACATTGCTCTGAGGAGAAAGTCAAGTCAGTTAGTACGATAGTACCACAATGTTTATCTCATGCAAAGCAAATATGATTCGTAATATCTGGTTGTATCATCTCGCCTTGAATTCTTCATCGCTCATATTGTAAAGTTTACTCTCGAGGTCCTTGAGTAGTGACTCAACCCTCGAATCAATATGTCCAGGACCCTATTACCGAACAACATCAATGTCAACTACAGAGATGTGCGTTAACTATGCAAAGTCCGAGTGGTAGAGAGGAGAGACAAGTTGGTACCTTAACTGAAGACTGGATAATGAACTGAACACCATAGACGCCAGAATCGTTGCTGTGGTTGCAGAGAAGTGGCTATGCATCAAACGTAACTCAGGGATATTTAAACGTACAAGAGACTCTTAATGTACCTCTGAAAAAGTGAAGTGATGTAACCAAGTTGCTCAATCGTTCTAAGTTGGTGAAATGTGGCTTGCTTTGCAATTAGTTCGAAAAGCTGAAGTTTACTATTCATGGAAAACTCATCTTGATGAACCTGTTTGTGGTTAACCAATTCCCGTCACCAAGAAAAACCAAGGTCAACAAGAAGTAACATTCTAACTCACAAAGAGTAAGTACCAAGATCTACGAGAATAACTTTATAAGACACGCAGAAAAAAAAAACTGGTGGATGATATCACTTAGTTCGAAGGCTATCTATTTCTCTAGTCGTAACTATACCTGAATATAATGCACTAGAGCCGAATTTTCGTCGTTGGAGTTTGAACCTTCTTGATGGTAGAAGTATTTCATTCTTGTTCCAAGCTTTGTTATCCTATTTGTGAGGAGTTGAGATGGAAATAACGGACGACAAATAGGTTTTGGGTCATTGAAAAGAACATCTTCAATATGCTCGACCATTGACTCAGCTTCGTCCTTCGAAACATTTCCTGAGACGAAATACCACAAAGGGTGTCAGAAAAGTAAAAGGATTAGAGATCAAATACAATCATACAACAGGGATAATGGATAATGCTGATACTGATACCTGCTATATAGCACTCAAGAAATGTTCTTGATAACAGTACCGGAACGAATCTAGCCACGTCCTCGGCTTCCAAATGAGAAAGAGCATCTAGTTCCTCTTTCCAAGGCCAAAGCCGATCTTGTAATATCAGTGAGCAGTAATACGTAGCTTGTTCATGTGGTTGTTGGAATTTGTAATTTTGATATGCCTTTGTGACCGTTTCCTATTACAGGATAAGAGAGCCGAAAACCACGGACTTGGTCAATCTGGTAACAGAGCTTATTTGATGTAGTAAGGTTACAGACCTTAAAAAGGAGAGTTGTGGAAACTCAGAAAGTAGGACGAATTCTACTAACAAAGTTACCTTGATAACGGAAAACCTGTCAGGTTTAACTTCGAATTTTGCTATCTTTTGAATGACAGCTTCCAGCAAGATCCTCAATTTGTGATCAAAGCCAACAACAGGTAGCTAGGAATGAGAAACAATTAGTCAAAACATGAAATTCATTGAGAAAAATACACAATGACATGTTCAGAATCAATGTACATATCCACCTCAAAACCATTTCCCGAAAGACTTAATTCATAATCAAGACCGGCAGCTTGAGCATAATAAGCTGATACATAGAAGTAAAGATATATGAGAGCTACAATATAAAGAAACATGAGAGATGAAATACAAAACAGAAGACTCGTCATCTCAACATACATTTCTCTTGTATAATATCTAAAGAAACCCGTAGTTGAAAGAGAAATATCGAGAGAGGTCTGTCTATCAAATCTTACCATATTCATTCAAATAATCGACCAACAACCAAACAAAAATATTTGCAAGAGCTACAGCATCAGGAGAGTTGACTGCAAGGGGGCAGTTGAATTCCATCTTAACGTATGCTTTCGGTTTGAAGAACTTTGTATCAGGCTTATACCACAGTTTTGAGAATGATGTCTTTCTCAACAAAACAGGAAAGATATCCTGTTGCAGAACTTGATTAATTGACCTCAAATACTGTTTCATACATTAAACTTTAAAAGACTTTTGTAAATTATTACTAGAGTGATGGAACTGAACCTTGTCTTTAACATCCTTTAGTGAAAAATCCGTAGGAATAAATACATTAGGTATTGGTAGAAGCAGGTTTACACCAGGGGCAGACTGCATCCACTCCTGTAATTGTTAATCAGAAACCAAAATTGAGCTTGTAATTGCCACACTATTATCAAAAAAAATATCGAGCTTGTTCCAGAAAATTTTGGATCAAACAGAATATAAGTTCGAGCAGAGGAAAATAAACATACAACAACAATAAGATCGCGAGGAGATTAATATATCAACAACCAACCTGAATGGTGAATTTGTTTATCTTCTCAAGGGAATAAGCAGTGTTATACCATGGCTCAACCTTGTCTGTTTTCCCTTCGAATTTGTTTGATTCCCAAAGGATTCTACAAAAGCAATGGCATTAGATTCTGAGACACGGCGAGCTTACTCAGCCGAGAGAAATCAGGATTTCAATGCTTTACATACATGTAAATTTTATGAACATGACACACAAGGGACCAGGGCTGCTTTAAGTAAACCGCCCAAAAGCTAACAGAAAGTTTGCAGACAATAGATGGATGCATTCCAGGAAAAGGCACTTACCGAACATTATCGGGAGAAAGCTCATCGAGGACCTTATATACTGTAGCTGGATTAAATTTTGAAGGCAGTGATGATCCAACCAGCCAGTGCTTGGTAGGGTATATCTGAAGCAGAATTGCAAAGGACACAGAAGATCAAACAAAAAAAAGTAAAGAAAAAGAAGTGAAATGTTAAGCCACTAAATAAGGTTACGAGTTTCAGTTACAATCAAACTTCATACGAGTGATCTAGTAATGCTTGATGAGGTTTAGGTAAACATCTATTCTATTTTATTCATAGTAAAGGTCATGTGAATATCAAGCAGGAACAGATATATCAGAACTTTAAATGATAGAAAAGTTACGAGAATCGACTGAACAGTTGATAAATAGTCTTTACCGTCATGTTTGATGAAATATCCACTGCATAAGAAATTGGGTCTATTTTAGCTTGGTAATGAAATTCTGCCTCACAAATAGCTGAGAGCTTCAGCGACAAGAAAAGATGTATCAAGATCTTTAGAGACACGAAATTAGTAGGAACGCTAGCAAGTTTCAAAGCGGACAACAACAGAAAAGATAAATACATATTACAACTTAGTAATACCAATACCTCATCAAAAATCCACTGGGAAACCCCAGACTGTTGTAAAAGCTTAATGTGTCTGAATAACAATCCTATAACATCTTGCATATGCTCTGTATACCAAGCAAGAAACAAAATAAAACCAAATCCAGGAAATATTAGCTACTGACGTAAGATTAAGCATACTGACAACATCTATATTTGACATAAGAAAGATTGTTGCGAGCTTCCACATAATGCTAAAGCAAAACAAGAAGACAGAAACCCACCATGACCAGCATCAGTGAGATCAATTGAAACATTAAAGAAAGAATACTCCATAGTCCAGTCTCCTTCGCCAGCATACAGGCCCGTTGCCCAACCTGTAGAAGTATAGAAGAATTAAGCATAACTACTAGAATAAATATTAAGCAAAAAACAGTTAATCTTTAGGAGTACTACTAGTCGAAGCAACAGCTTGTCTTCCAAAAAATAAGATTTCAGTTTGAAAACCCGAGCACAGGACTTAAGTATATTTTTTAATTTACCTCTTTCAGGTAGAACTTGCTAAAACGTTTATCATTATTTGGCCCTAAAGAAAACCTACCCAAGATTTTTAAGGCATGAAACAAACTTCCTTCGCCTTCATGGCCAATTAGATCACCAAGATACCTGCAGGGTGACTCTTCATAATGATGGATGCTAGGAGTTACAGGCCATGAAACACTAATCTCGTGACCTTGCTTTATAGGAATTGCCTTCACGAGTACCTGAAACCAACCACCACCGAAAATGCCACCATAACACATTCTAGCATTAATTTATCTCCGTCTCTGATAAAAGCGTAAGCTGAAATAAGGAATTAAAAACCTGCAGATGGTCTGAAGTGCACGGCTGACCAGGAAACCTAGGTATGCCCTTGTTGGTGTTTCGAATTTCCTGGAACAACTCTTCCACCACGCCTTGAGTTTTATCAAGGTTTTCTGAAAACATGCAGCAAAGAGATGAAAAACTATTATATATGTTAATACTTCTTTTCACAAAGTGAAAAATTGAGTTTTGGGTTAGCTCCAAAACCTACCCTTGCCATAAACAACCAGATTCATGATGTTAGCAGAATAGTGTTCATCATAAAACTTAATTAGTTCACTCCTCGTATCAATTCCTTTTGCTTTGGGTCGCACATGAAGAGTATCCATGTTCCCTAAGAAAAGGTATCACTTCCTTAGCAGAAGAAATAATTAGGAAGGACGATAGACATTTCTTATGCATAATAACACCAAGTCTCGTTATATGCACGCCATAACCCCAACTGAAAATAGGTCGAAAATGCACCTGTGTTAAATTTGTGATATGGATGGTCTTCTCTACTTAGATGCTTTTGTAACTGTGTCAATAAAAAGACATAAAAAACTCAAGTTAGATGCTAAATATTCATCAACAGACTTCTGGATTGTTAAATATACAGGGTTTACTACAAGTTCCGAGGAAGCCTCATTTTTCATACGTATGTAATTGTCCTTTCCATAGATACTAAACGAAATGCGCCCTTTGGTGCTAATAACAAAATGGATACAGCTAACCCCAAATATTTATTCACGAGAGCAGAGAAAACTACCTGGTTCATACGCCAAGAATCAGACAACAAATTTTTCTGATTCTCTGGATAAAAGTGAATTTGTCAGTTAACAATCTGCAACTAGAAAGCTATTGTGAAAGTTGAACAGAAAAAAGCTAACCCGAGTCGACAGCCTTGATCTCCCTCATGGTGGCATCAGCTGACATTAGTGGTTTGATAAAAAACTGTGCAAACCTGATTTCGCAGTTACATAAGAATCCAACATTGTCAAAACACAAATGAGATAACATTAGTAAGCAAGTTAAAACAAATGCAAGCGTACCTGTCCAAAGCCTCATCAAAACAGTCTGTGTTGATATCAAAATGGTAGTTTGTATCTTCACTAGATGTATAAGCATTTGTGCTCCCTCCATGCTACAACAATACAATTCAATTTTCTCTTTATCGAACTGACCGATGCAAGAACATCAATTATGAAATGGAGAAGAATATTACCTCACTGATATACTTGGAGTAATTATCTTCCTCTGGATATTTTTCACTTGCATAAAACAGCATATGCTCTTGACACCCCCAAAACAACAAACAATCAACATAAGTTCAGATGTAATCCACAGGAAAAATCGACTTCAAATTCACAAGGAAACAGCTAATAAATCAATGTTTATAAATCCAGAAATCACTAAATCCAGTGATTGAATCATAGTACCAAGGAAATGAGCTAGCCCTTCTAAACCTTCAGGGTCCGAGAACGATCCAACGCTAACATTCATTGAAGCAGCACACTGAAAGCAAGAGGACGCACGAATCTTCAGCTATACCAAATCACTAAAAGTTAGAACATGAATCGATGATCCTTTACCTTGTCAGTCTCTGGATCGCTGATTAACAACACCTGGAGAGAATTCTTAAGAACGATCCTCCGATATTCTCTCTTGTCCGTGCGAGGCTTCAGTATCTCTCCGTCTTCACCAACCGCCACCGTCGCCGCCGCGTCCTCCTTTCCAACAGCCATTACCGTTCGATCGCTTGGGTATAGTCTTAGTCGTCGTCGCTCTTATGAATCTAACGACTTCTTTTACTTTTCAGTTTTTCTTAAAACTTCAGAGAAAAGGAAGACGACGATGAAGCTGAGAATATATTATCTAGTGCTTCACAGTCTACGTGCGGAGGGTCAAAAGGTAGAATCTTAATGATGAAAAAATGATCTCACATACTATTCTTTAATCTATCATACTCTCTACTCTTAATGAAATTGTGTAAAACTTGTTTTGCCCTTCATTTTTTTAATACAAAAAAATAAAATAATGAATAAAATCAACCAATGAAATCATTTTCTCTCTCTTCTTCTTCATCGACGAAATCATCGAAACCACCATTGAAGCCTTGCTTCAAATTTTAAATCCTTTTAAATCCCAAAATCTTGCATCTATTCCTCCACCATTGAAGTCTACGTTTGTAAATCAAGGTTAGTTCGTGTTCTATTAGATAGATAGAAGTGAATTTGAGCTTCATTTGAGTGGAAAAAAAAAGAAAATGGATTTGTGCAATTCGAGGTTTAAAATCGGATTGAATGGAGGGGATAAACTGGGTTTGGGGTTTAGTTCGAACAACAAGTTGAATCGGAAAGTAATATTGGATGAATCAGCTAAATTGTATGAATGNAAACCAGGTAACACTTGGTAAGAAATCTATATTGACTTGTAACCAAATATGTCAAATCTAGTTAAACTTGGTAAGAAAATATAATGACTTGTAACCAAATATGTGATACCTGGTAAAACTCGGAATAACCTATGTAG